>CAEGAE010052772.1:0-133846 GCA_903067095.1 Girardinus metallicus | reverse complement strand
ATTTCTGAGGTATTTTTGGCGTGTTTGATGACGTTTGAGAACAATAACTAAAACTTCTCAATGTTTGACATTGTCTGACAAAGTGTTTTTACGTCAGGCTACATGGCTGCTACGTCGATGAGCTGCTCTATGCTGTAGTTGGGGATTTGTCGTTTGCTGCTGAGCATAATCACTTCATGGCTAAAGCAAACATTATTTTTACATCAACTTCTAAGTTACGAGAAACTCTCCAAAACCTCCAAAGCGTCATACACTTAGCTCATACACTTAATAAAATATATTAAATAAATGAATAAAAGAGTGTTTTATCCATAACTTAAAAAAAAACTTCATAATTTATATAAAATACTTCTAGGATGCAACAGCTACGACCCAAATCCGATTTTCCTTTTTTGCGTATCCGGCTTTTTCACGGTAGTCTGAACGACCCAATTCCAATCTTTCTACTCACAAAAAGAAAAAGAAAATATTTGTGTCACCTTCGTATTTGTTATTAAATCAGATACTTATCTGTTTTCAACGGTCATGTCGCGTTCTTGCGGACCTTTGCGTCATTAATTATGAGACATGCGTCATAATTCTGCGCCAGAAGAAGCCAGTTAATCAGTTCGGAAACGATGGCTGGAAATTATTATTATGAACTTATTAAAGTTGTAAAAATGCTCCTAGAAGTGAACTGAAGTGAATGTAGCTAGTTACTGTCCAGCTCTGCATGTCAGAAGACCATCAACAAATTCAAGTTCAATGTTCTATTATGCTGGAAGCAGTTATTAGCTACAATTAGCATGCTAATCACGTATTGTATGCTACATACAGTTAGCATGTATGTAGCTTCTCTTGCTACATGGGATTTCCCTGCTGCAAAGTGAGTCCTGTTTGAGTTTCAGCGTTTATTTAGCAGTAATCTGCGTGGCCCCTCCGTTTCTGGGCAGAGACAAAACTTCCTGGTTGTTAGGCTACCGAGAAAGCCCACCGGCGCTCATTAGTGAGGAAGAGACAGATGAAGAGGACGACGCGGAGAAGGAAGTGTGAGGAGAAGAAGCAGGGAGACAGATGGATGGATCACAGCCCTCGACTCTCAGTCGTGTTTGTTTGCATAGAAAGCAGCAGCGCATTCTCCTCCCTGTCTTCCTCCGGGTCCTGTCATCCTTGCGCTATCTCTCAGCACAAACTACCGCGGATTAGTCCACAGGCACAACCGACATCCACAGCAACACATGCGGCTCGTGGTAGCCTTTGCATACAGATTGTTGTTATTACCATCTTGTTGCTATTCTCCACCAGCATCTGAAACCAAGGACTGACTTTCTGTTCTGAAATAAATCAGACACGGTTGTTTTGTTTACATTTATTTCACAATTCACCTCACCCTTAAATGGGCAGAGACACTTATATATACATACAGCTCTGGAAAACCAAGAGCCCACTGCACTGGACCTCTTGGAAAACCTCCTGGTTATTCCACCAAATATTGATTCCTGAACTCTTCCTGAGTTAAAACATTAGTATTGTTGTTTCTAAATGAATATGAACTTGTTTGCTTTGCATTATTTGAGGTCTGAAAGCTCTGCATCTTTTTCATTATTATGATAATAATTTGTTTTATTTTCTGCAAATAACATTTTCGCTTGGAAATTCAGAGACATGTTGTCAGTAGTTCATAGAATAAAAGAACAATGTTCATTCTACTCAAATAAAGACCTATAAAGAGAGAAACTGGTCAATTTAAGAAGTGTCTTAATTTTTCCAGAGCTATACGTATTTGAAAATTATTTTCATGACACATTTTCATAATTTTCTCAAATATAGGACCTTTATTTTTAAATTTAGGGTTTGTATCCTCCAGAACACATTGCCCATTTGGGGTATAAAGACTTTTGCATATTTCTAATACGTTATTAAACTAATTTTAGAATATTGTAAGCAATGAATCTACCATGTCTTTGTATGCTTTGCATTTAAATAAAAATAAAAAAAATACCACAAATAAGTATCAATTCAATTTATGTAGCAGGTATTAATCAATGTCTGAAATCAGCTTAAAAAAATTCAATTCAACTCAATCATTCATGTAGCGACAGTGGAATGGAAAAACTCCCCTTTAACAGGAAGAAACCTCCATCAGAAGCAGAACCGGACTCACTGCAAGCGTCAATCTGCCACTACCCTTAGAAACGCTGCACAGGAATACCCTGAATAAACATATAATACACAATAAATTAAAATAATCCACATTTGAGGGTAAAATAAAGCTTAAGATATATTTAAATAGTAAATTTAATGACTCAAAGAAAATCTAAGAGTAACTATTCCCCGAACTGTAAAACGTGACATTTCATGTCTTATCTAAGATATTTACATGTAATTATAAAACTTTTTGAAAATATAAATTAAATCACTCTTAAAGAACCAAAATCAAATGATCTCACATCAAAATGTGAAGTACAGGTTGTTGATAGCCTTGTTGCTACAGCTTGTGAAATGTCCGGATCCCCCAGGATGCAAACCGCATTTGAGTAACATTTTTTAAAAACAATGTACTTTTAGAAGTATTTTTACTATGCTGTATTTTTACTTGAGTAATTTTATTATTTGAGTAAAATTTCTGGATTTTCTACCCACTGAATGGAAAACAAACATGTTTTAACCCAAGATTCACCTGACACAGACCTGCAGTCTTTTAAAGAAAGAAACTGGTTTGGAAACATTTTCTCTTGCCTGACTTTGTTAATTTTATGTTATTTATATGAATTGTTGTCACTTAGCTTTATATTTTGGTCCGTCTTAAAGAGTTAATTTTGTTTTATTTCAAGCGTATTAAGATATTTGCACTAGCTAGACTAAAATTCTTGGTAAGATTTTGTGTTTTTGAAGCGTAAAGTAGATATTCCATTCATACAGTTGACTAATAAAACCCTTCAGAGCAGAAATAGAGATAACCTGCAGCAGATGAAGAGGTGGAGATCTAATCAGTTTCTGCTGGTCGCCCTCAGACCGATTCCCTCTCAGTCATCCGGTTGTTGATGTGCGTCGTGTTCGAGCCATTTGCAGATTATCAGGACACGGCGTTCAAAAGGCCATGTGGTGATTAGATTTTAATTTCTGCCTCTTCTCAGCAGCGAGAGAGACGAATCTGTCAGAGATGATTCATCTTCATGAACAAAAACAAACAGATAGTCTGCTTTGTTTATCTCTTCTCTGTTTAAATTGTGATTCTGCTGCAGAAAGCTGCATGCATCATGTTCAGCAGCATCATGTTGCTGCTGAAATGCTAAACGAAACAATTTTAACAAACTGCTAAAATATAAATAAATAGCTGTCTCTGTGTGTGATGAGTTTGTCTTACATAATATTGAAGATATTTTCAAATTGATGTATAACCGATATAAAAACAACTGTGATTTGACAGATAAAATACTATTAACGATGGGCTGATTACCCTCATTTTGTGATTTTAAGCAGATTTAGCAGATTATTATTATTACGTCTTAAAATTGGTCTTTGGTTTGAATGCAAACTCTCTGATTTAACGTCTTTCATGATGTTTAAATGTAAACTACACTAAATTAAATGTAAAGTAAATAATACTCTATAATAGATTTTTTTTCTTTTGTCCATTTGTGTGTGAAATTTGCTTGTTTATAATGTTCTTAAATCTGAACATTATCTAAGAAAGGTCTTTGGGTTGTTATGATTTATTTAAAATTTTCCTCTTTAAGTTATTGGTTTTGTTGTTCTTCTAGTTTATGAATTTATGTATTAAACCTGTATTATGACATCGCAATTGAATATTCCAGATCAATAAAGTACAAGAATATGATTTGTTTAGTCTCTAAAAGTTTAATGAAAATATTATGTAAAAAAAAAAAAAAAATCTCATCTGTGTCTTCAGTCAGAGGCTTCTTCACATGGTCTGTAATGCAGACTGCTACAGGAGATCCTTTCTGCTCAATCAACAAGAATAACAATAACAGTTAATTTTTCTTTAAAGTATTTTAGAATTTAATTGAATCCACTGTACCAGTGACTTTGAAGAAAATAAACTTTAATAAATTGACTTTTAGAACAAAGACTTTTACCTGACGACAGAAATGATTGAAATTATTAAAGTTCCCATTATTTTCTATTTTTACCATTTCAATGTGTTTTGAAGAAAATGTATATTTTTCTTACATCATGTTATTAAGGAAAAGTTAACCTTATAGTTGGCTGTCATTTTCAAATTATCGAAATTGATCAGAGATTATTTCCTTTAGCATCTCTGGTTAACAATTCATCTGGATCAAATTCAAAACAAGTCAACCCAAAAACATTTTTTCCACTGCTGTAATACTTATATTGGACACTGATTGGTTATTTCAACAACCTTCTCAACTGTTTGTGTTCCTGCAGCCTTTTTACTTGTTCTGCGCTTTGCAGTCGATGCAAATGTTGTGTTACGCAGTGAAACTTTGTTGTGCAGTGCAATAATCCAACTCCACTTCCAATATGAACCTCGGTATAATTTATCTTCAAAATGTCACTGCTGCAGGATAATTTAAATGTCTTTATAGGATCAAATTTACATAATGCAGTGCAATGCAATATTTCAACTCTCAGTGTAAGATGGACCACAGTGTTGTTTTGTATTTTATATGTATTTTAGAGCGAGACTATTAGTTAGATGTTGACAAACTGCTTAAAATCACACAAAAACAAAACAAAAACAAACCTATTTTACCTGTTTATAACAGAGGCTGTAAAACAAGTCATACTACTCCATTTACTGTTTTCTGTTTGCTTACCGCATTATGTTTTTACATATTTTTTGGTTTTCCGCTAAATACAGACCCAACTCATTTGTGTGAATTGTGAAGATAAATTACGCAGGTTGGTGTCAGAAAGGCCCTTCAACATAAAATCAACTATGTGAATCACAATCATGGCCTTCATACCTCATCAGTCGAGGCCAGAGTTAAATTCGAGGCTCCCGGGCCGAATCCGGACCGCCATAGCTATTTATGTGGCCCTCAAAACTCCACATAAATAGAATTTAAAGATAACAGTTGTGTGCTTAAATATTATTTTAAAATCAAGTAAATTTTTATTTGTGTAGTACTAAATTGCGTCAATGTGAAAAAGTCTATATTATTTAATATTGTACCCAGCCAGCACACCTAGGTGGGCCCCATATGGGGAAAAAGAGGGCAAACCCAAGGTGGCCCCACATGGGTTTGCCCATGTGGGGCCACCGTGGAAACCGCGGACAAACCCATTTGGGACCCATATGGTCTGCCCTGTTTTTTCCCATATGGGGCCCACCTAGGTGTACCGGCTGGGGTAGCTTTCCGTGTGCATAGAGCTGTATAATATAACATATTCATAATTTTTTTGCACAAAATCATTCTGAGATAATTATCAGCCTGATCAGTTCTGCCTCTTTTTGAGCTCCTTTCAGAACGAGATGTTTTAGGGCGTCTTGTCACTTTAAATCCAAATAATCTGTAGGTGGCCACGCCCCCAACTCAACTCTCACACAAGCAGATGCACAATTATACAACCATACCAACATCTTTGACCTGGACTCAGACACAAAGGCAGAAGTAGAGCCTCCTATATGAAGTAAAAATAATCTCAAAACTATTTTGACACTATTTTCATTCCATACTCCTGCAGTGATTAAAAGTAAATCAACAACAAAGCCGTGTCAGCAGATACAGCGATAAAACCAGCTGACCAAATGTTACATCCTAGAAGTATTCTGTTTAAAATTATTGCTATTTTTTTAAAAGTTATGGATAAAACACTCTTTTATTCATTGATTTACCATTTGCCTTGTTATTTTTGTTCAGCAGCAGAAGTTTTGGAGAGTCTGAGCTGCGGGCTACGTCACTGTTTGATTTGTAGTGGAATTAGTGTCAGTTGTAAAGTTGTAGCTGTGGGAGATTAAATTTTATAACGTTTTTGTTTCTGTGCGTCAGTGACCGGCTGTTTCTGAGAGAACAATTACAAAAAGATACACACAGCGTGGGGCAAATAAAGTTGCCAAAACTGAAGACGGAGTCCTCATGTTTCATGAGTGCAACACAAACATGCTGGAGCTCAGCTTGGGTTGCTAGGTAACGCCGTAGTCTCCATCAATTTTAACTTTTTGAACGGCTGGGTGTTTTTTTTTTTTTAGTTACTTGGGATGTTTGTTAGAAGCAGTAGAGATCCAAATGGAGGCACAAAAATGTGCAAAAAGTGAATTTTGTACAGGCTGATGAATCTGAAACTTGGACTTACATGTACTGTAGCCCAGGACTCTTCCTAACATTGTACTTCATATAAAACTCTTGAAGCTATAGGAAAGTGGGGGGAGCTATAGACTTATTCATACAGATATAATTTTTGCTCTAAAGATGGTGATAAGTAGAGAGTTCATGATTTTCTGCCTCATAGACCCCCTCCCCCACCCCCCGCCTCAGACCCTCCAGACTAGCGGAAGCAGCAAAAACCCAGAAATTTTGAGACTAATAAAAATCTGACATTTCTGAGTTTGACAAGTCCAGAATTTGGTAGAAAAAAAATTCTGAAATTTTGAGATAAATCTGAGAAATTTTTATATAAAAACCAAGAAAAATTCTGAGTTTCAACAGTTGAGAATTTTTTAACTTGGAAATTTTCTTAGTTTCAATAGTAAAAGTTTTTTGACCTTTGAAACTCTGAAATTTCCGTGTTTTTTCCCCAATCGAAAATGTTCAACTTTTAGAAACTTTCAGAGTTTCAGAAGTCAAAACTTTGACTTTTGAAACTCAGAAAAGTCAGTGTTTTTTCAGATTAATGTCAGTTTCTTTTTAAATTTTCTTTTTATCAAATTTTCTGACATTTGAAACTCAGAATTTTCTTGTTTTTTCTAGAGAATATCTGAGATTAATCTCAAAATTTCAGTTTTTTTTTTTTTTTTAGCTAATTTTTGAATTCTCAAACTCAGAAATATCTATGTTTCAAGCCTGTTTTTCTTGAAAATCTCTGAAATTAATCTAAATATTTCTGAGTGTTTTGGCAGAATTTTTCTTCTCTTCTTTTCCTATCCATGACCCTAACATGCCGCCGTACATTTAACATTTCTTCATGAAGTGAACTCAGCGGCTTTACGTTTCTCTTGTCTCCTCTCCTCATGTTGATGTTAAAGTAGTCAGATCACGTGACCAAGCCGGGTGGGTGGGACTTCTGCGCCATCGACCAATAGCCGCGCAGAACGCGAGCAGCAGCGGCTCTGTGGTGCGCGTGGATGGGGAAGAGGAGGGGGGGAAGCCCGAGAGAGACGGAGAAATCTAAATAACTGTGCACTCCAACATACATGGAGCCCGCCGACCCCCGCATTTAAACCGTCCCGCCTCCAAAACCGCTTCCTGTAATGTTTACATTTGAGCAGACGGACGCGGCGGGCGCGTTTTAAAAGCCGAGGGACGGCAGCGGTCCACCATTGTGTGCGCAGAAACTGGAAGAATGGCCTGGATGTGGAAGGTAAGAGCTGCTTTCTCCCTCTCATCCCTGCTACAAAATAATTAAACCGAGTGGACATATGGGGCCCGAGACGTGGGTAGGTGTATTTTAGCTGACGGATGGTGAAATACGAGCCGAAGAAGCGGCATGTGTTGGTGGGAATGATGCTCCATGGAGGTAATTAACCCCCCCGGTTTACATCAGATGTGGGCTTCCGGTTTTTTCTTTGTTTTTTTCCTGATTGTTTGGTGATTTTTGGGGGGTTGTGTTGTTTGTGTTTTGTTTTTATGTTATTTCCATCTGCTGTGCTGCCAGGCTGGTGAAGGCCAGCCAGGCTGTGAGAACAGCATCCTTCAGGTCCAGGTGTGTTCATGCTGAGCTGAAGGGAAATAAACAAACGTGGCCTAACTTCACTCTGGAAACTCAGATGTTTAACAAGCACTGAATTTCAAACTACAACTCATCATAACCTCCACCTTCACAAAATAAACACACTACCTGCGGCATCAGACAGTTTAAATTCCAGTTTTTGTCTGTAGCACCGATTCAGAGCAAATGTAATCCAAAACACTTTTTTAATAGATGAGTCCAATTTTTATACATTGTCCAGATTCAGATTAGTTTACATAATCCATTTTAATCCATATGGCACAGTCAAATTACGTTTCTATCAAGGGATACCCAGCCGAGCATGCATGTGGCGACAGTGGACAGGCACGTCTGTATTATTTTTGTGTTCATTTACTATTAACTTTTGTATTAAAATGCAAAAATGAGCCTAAATTTTACAAAGAAATCATGAAATTTGGTCCCGCAGGCTGCTGTGCTGGGGGAACGACTATGAAATGCTGCATGTCGAAATGTTCTGTTGACTTCGGGAGTAAAATTAAAAAAATTTGTCCTAAAAATTAAACACGAATGTGCGTTTTTAAGTATCTTAGAGGCCAGAATGTGAATGTTTTAGCTGAAAATAGTTTCAAATTAAATTAGTGGTTAACCTGATTTGCTAAGTACTTTCTTCTAACGGTATTATCTCAATGGCTCCCTTCTTGCCGCTCTTCAATAAAGACCAGATGTTTAGATTGTCGTCCACAGCTCAGGTTAACTAGTTGTAGTTAACCTGAGCTGTGGACGTTTGCAGCTCCTCCAGAGTAAACTTTGGCAATGTTAGTGTCAGTTTCTGTTGCCAGAACTAACGATCCAACAACATGAGAGAAGAGAGAAACTCTTTTAGAGACTGGAACAAACAACTGATGCGTTGTTAAGTCATCGGACTAGAAGTTGATGAAAAACAACCTCATATTGTTCCCAATCAAGTCTTTGTATGTTTTTTCCTTGTTGTCATACATTTTCCTCGTGAAGTTTGCATCCAGGCCATCTTCCTTGTTACTTTACATGTTTTCCTTGTTGGAAGGTGGAAGATGCCTGTCTTAGATTAGAGAGGCTTGGATAGTCTGAGTTACTGCATTTTTTAATTTGGGATTAATGAAGTGTCCTTGTGCCACAACGTCACTGTTTGGCAAACTGGTGTGTCTGAAAACTCACTGAGCAAATTAAAGGTAAATATGGAAGCACAAACTTCGTCAAAAACAAAATTCCCATTGATGTTAATCTGAGAAGTTACATTTACAAGAGAAATGGCATTATGTCATCAGGTTGTCAGATAGCTTCAGTTATGGTTTTTGTCTGTTTCTGAGTCAAACACCAGTTTTAGTTGGTTTTTCCTTGTTCTTTGCAGAGTCTCTTTTTCATTTTGTCTGTTAACAAAAGTGTTTTTTTGCTTGTAGTTTTTATTATTTTGTTAGTTTGATCATTATCTTCTTTGCTTAGCTCTTTGCGAGCTGCGCTATTTTCATCAAGCTGTTTATGTAAATTTCTGTGTTTTTGATTTTGTCTTTTCCTTATGAACTAGATTCCATGTAACATTTTTTTTTTATGTTGGCAATTAAATATTTGTGGCTCTAATTTTTAACCAAACAGAAAAATTTCAAGATTGTTGTTCCACTTTAAGAGCATCAGTGAATATTCTGTTTGATGATGCGTTTTCAATAGTGCTGCCGATTCTGATTCCGATCACCTGGATTGATTTGCGTGTGATTTTATCACATAATACATAAATGCTACTAAGTGATCTGGCAAAATGAAAAAAAAACATGATCTGGCAATAAATTCACCTGATTTAGACGTAAACATGCAAAATACTTGCAGGCACAAAACAGCAGCTATTCAGTCAAAAGGACAACTGAGAGACCTGCAATCAGTAAAATATTATTTAACTAAAAGGCTCTAAATTATACATGAGTTAATTAAATCTCACAACACTGCCTTTATCAAACACTGTCAAGTAAAAAAGAAAACATTCATTCAGAGTCAAATGCAGGTTGCATCAAAATAAACAGTCCTGAGTTACTGAATCAGAACTTCCCGATAGCGGCTAGCTGATTAATGCTGGTTCTGATTGGCAGGTTCTGACCGAGCCGAGTAATTCTGCAGAACACAGGAGGAGGAAGAGGACATGGATTATTTTTTTCTGTCTTATGTTAGGACAGTGAAAGTTTTAATACATATGTAAATTCAATCACACAGAGGGAGAAACAGCAGTTAGACAATTTTAATGGACCGAGAATCTGGCGCTCGGACACCGGCAGAAGACGTGCGTGCATGAGAATCGCTGCGAGCTTGAA
Organism: Girardinus metallicus; assembly: GCA_903067095.1. Taxonomy (NCBI): domain Eukaryota; kingdom Metazoa; phylum Chordata; class Actinopteri; order Cyprinodontiformes; family Poeciliidae; genus Girardinus; species Girardinus metallicus. The sequence continues at coordinate 123,695 of CAEGAE010052772.1, read as the reverse complement.
TGATCGGCTCGAGCGAAGCTCAGGTGGGTCTTCCCCGGGCCCGGTCACTGGTGGTGGAGCGGAGCTTGGAGAAAGGAGTCTTGCGGGGCCCTGGAGGCTTCTGGGAAGCTGATGGTGGAGACGGGGAGGAGGTGGGTTGAAGCACGTCTGAAGCGGGTGGATCTGTGGTTGCTTTGCCTTTTAAAGGAGCTCTTGCGGGTTGATTGGGTCGAGGTGGAGAGGTGGTGCGACCTGGTTGGCTGGGGCAGGTGAAGAGTCTTACAGGTTGAATTTACGCCTAGGCTTCATATCTTTTGTTTGTTTAAGTTACATGCTGCAGCTTTAAGCAGACGTTCGGTGTGAGCGTTCACTGCTGTTGGAGGTTGAACAGCCCCACATCTGAGAGATATTATGTTGCATCCTAGAAGTATTTTATTTAAATTATTACAGATTTTTTTTAAGTTATGGATAAAACACTCTTTTATTCATTTATTTACTGCCTGGTTATTTTTGTTCAGCTGCAGAAGTTTTGGAGAGTCTGAGCTGCGTGTCAGGTCGCTGTTTGTTTTGGAGCTGAAGTAGCGTCAGTTGGTCAGTTGTTGTAGCTCTGGGAGAAGAAACTTTGCAACGGTTTTGTTTCTGTGCGTCAATGTCCTGCTGTTTCTGAGAGAACAATTACAAAAAGATACAGACAGCGTGGGGCAAATAAAGTTGCCATAACTGAAGAAGAACTCTTGTCTGTTTCGTGAGTGCAACAGTTACCAACATCTAGAGCAGAACCAGCGTCTTACACCGCCAGCTTGATGAATTAAATAATTTTTCAGGTTATTTGTTTAGCTTTCTGACCATCCTACTCATCCAGGTGAGTGTTGGTAGTTGTGCGCTGCTTTACCTGCTGTCTGGCCGCTCCGGATGTCTTTTTGTTCCTGCATTGAGCCTCAATGTAGACAAACTCCGTTGTTTTTTAAATGTCATATTAGATTCGTTGTGTTGATGCATTGTTTGCTTCACTCCCGAGGTAATTTTCCAACACACAAACGTTCCCGTTCACTCACAGCGTTAAAGTTCCACACGACAGGATTTATTGCCGCGCAGTTTGAAGGGAAGAGGAAATCAGCTGCACACGCAGGCCGAGAAGTGAGATACAGGTGATCGGTTTTAGTGATTGGCAACAAGAGACAGTGATCACCGATCATACACTTTTTTACGGAAATCGGCCGGTTATGATTGTGATCAGTGGCCGATCAATTGGCACACCTCTAGTTTTCAGACTGAAAAAATTTGGATTTTCAGTTTTTATTCATTCATAAGCAGCAAGACAAAAACACTATTTTCAGTCTACAAGTATCATGTATTTGAGATAATCAATACCAAGCTTTCTCATCTGTAATTATTAAAACTAATTGCTGTGTCGACAGATTTAACATGAGTTCTGGGAGAAATTTTTATACGATTTTAACTGTAGTAAGCCTCTGGTAGTTTGGTGTCAAAAATAATTGAAAAAATCAGCTTTTTACAACCAAAGATCAATAAAAAAATTGCAGAAGTGGAATATAATAGGCTTGCAGCACAGTTTAACTCTGCCAAAGCTCATTAAGTGGCGATATTGAATTATCGCCCTCTCTAATCCATAGCAGAGTCGCTCGATGCCATTGATCTCAGTGTGTTGAGGTTTTTTATTCCAGCTTTTACTTCATGTTTTGGAACAACTCTGCTGGGTAAATCTTAACATACAAGCCACCTACGAGATTTCTTAACTTTCTGAGCTGTCAGTCATCTAACACCCTCTTCCTCCTCCTCTCCCTCGCCGGGAAACGGTTTTCCCGCAGTGTTTTACTTCAAAAGCTTCACCGCGTCTGCTGGCTCCCCTCGTTATCGCAGACGGCGCTTAATTTCACACCAGATTTGGCTGCATAGTCTGTTAATATATTTCAAAAACAGGGAACAAAGGAAAAATAATTACACTGTACAAAGTGCTGAGTGACTGAAGGAAATGTAATCTGGAGGTGGACAGCAGGAAATGAGGTGTGGCTTTAGATTAAATGTCAATTTTTATGGTTTCCGTTTAAGTTGAGCTCAGATGCAAAGTTTTATGTAGAAGTTTAGGGAGGACCTGGATTTTTCTGTTACTGGCTCATTTATAAATCGCGTTATGAATGAGACACGTTCAAGATGACAGATGTGTGCTGCAACATCAAATTAAATCTGTGTGAAAAAATGTTCAATATCATTTAAATTAATCATAATAAAGATCAGAAATACATTCTGTAAGGGCCAGAATGTATTGTTAAAACTTAACAAACTGCTAAAATATTAACAAATAGCAGATTAAATAATCAATCTCAGATTGATCAGTCCATACAGGATTCTGCTTTTGTTTTTGTGATTTTTTTTTTTTTTGGAATCAAAATAACAGATTTACTGGTTATTTGTTAGAAAGTTTGCTTCATTTGTTCTTATGTATGTTGGTAAATGTGGCTTATAACTTAACATCAAGAGGTTGAGACAGCAGAGTAGTAGAAGTAACTAATACTGCCACCTGCAGGTGGGAGTTGGCCTCACTTAAAACCAATGTTTCTGACCATTTTTGGGGAACATTTGCAATAAAATCTCTGTTATGCTTTAACACGAAAATAATGCGGGAATCTGTTAATTTTACATGAATTTCCAGGGTAGCAACACAGCTAAAACTGGAGGGACTGATTCATGTAATTTGGCGTCTGGACTCTACATGTCCACATAAAGAGCCATGGCGGGCCAGATTTGGCCCCCCGACCTCAGGTTTCACACATGTAAGGTTACCAAATATTGAATCTAGAGCTAAAACTATTAATAGGATTAATCAAGATGAATTGTTTATTTAAATCATCATCAGATTCATCATTAACTGGAGTTTACAGACATTGAAAAAAAGTCTGTTAGATGGGAAAAACAACATATTCAAAGCAGTAATTAAGCCCAAATTGTACAAAATTCAGCTTTGTCAAAAATTAACAGATCACTTAAAACGATCAGTTTCTCTGATTTTACTTTTTATAGGTTGATGTTTGAGTAAAATGAACATTGTTCTTTTATTCTATGAACTACTGGCAACATGTTTCTGAAATTCCAAGCAAAAATTTTGTTTTTATTTGCAGAAAACTATAAATGGTCATAATAAGGAAGAAGATGCAGAGCTTTCAGACCCCAAATAAAGCAAAGAAAACAAGTTCATATTGATTTAGAAACAACAATACTAATGTTTTAACTCTGGAAGAGTTCAGGAATCAGTATTTGGTGGAGTAACCAGGATTTCCATGGGGTTCACTGCAGTGGGCTCTTGGATTTTTACAGAGTTGCACATATTTTACATTTAAGATAAAACACCTTCATCTGTCAATATGTTTTATCCTCAACTGGTGTTTTAGCTTCATCTGAATCAAATTCACTCAAGGAATGATTGCATTTTAGGTGATAAAATGTTTATTTTCTTATTCAAAAATGAAAAAGTTTTTGTTCTTTGGTTGTTTTTTTGTTGTTGTTGTTGCATTTCTTAATGTATTTCTAATATAAAAAAGGTTTAAGTGGTTAAATTAAAAATCTTTTTTCCAATTGATTAATTAATCACCAGCGTAGTCGATTACTAAAACAAGGATTAGCTGCAGCCCCAGTTGAATCGTAGCCTTTAGGAGCCGTTAGCAGATAAACCACATTACATAATTGGTATGTTGCCATGTTTTGTGTGATCTGTGCAGAAACATCCATTCATAATGACGTGAGCGAACTCAGTTCGTAATCTCTCATCTTCGCCTCGGCGTGATTCGGGATTCCTGCGGTTTTATGTGCGGGATGCCCGCTGAGCGCGGTGGCGCATGCAGTGTTCCCACCGTTGTTAGGTTGTGTTTTAATTGAGGAGAGTTCATCCATGAGGAGCAGCCGAAAGCTGACTGCAGCAACGAGTTCAGCTTCTTCCCATCAAAGCAGAGCTGCTGCTGCTGCTGCTGCTCTCGACTTTAGGCAGGACGAGTTCAGAGGAACAAGTTTCAGTGGTCACACTGCAAAAGCACAAAGTGTGACCAAGTATTCCTGTCTAGTTTCTATTGAAATAACACAAAACTAAATTACAAGTAACTTTTCTCGAAGATATAGGAGCTTATTTTAAGTTAATAATTCCTTAAGATTGAAGTTCCACTGACAGATTATTTCACTTGTACATCGGAAATACTTTGCTAGTGCTGGAACTTGAACTTTTTCATCAATTTTAAGGAATTATTGACTTAAAACAAGCTGCTGTAACTTGCTGAAAAGTTACTTGTAAGTTAGTTTTGTCTTATTTCTAGTGCACGAAATAAGTGTGTGCTGCGTCAATTAATTGCTGATTGTAGTAGTAAGTATTTAATCAATAAATCACGTGATAAATTTAAGTGAACTCGGTAATTTCCATTCAGATTATCAATATTTTTTGAAGGGCAATTTTGTTTACAGAGGTTTAATAATCTATTTTATTTCTGGTTTCAGTTGTATTTGTTTGTTTTATTTATTGTTTTTGGTTCTGGTGTTTTGTATATTTAAAACACCTTCCAGTGTTAAGTGTTCTTTACAAAATTGAAATGAGAGAACTTGCATTATTATATCATCATTAATAAAATACTTGCAAATGGTCTCAAAACAACAATATTATCATTTATCGCAATAATTACTGGGACAATTTATCCTCCTGCAGCAGTCTAGATCAGAAATATCTGGTAAGATTTTGCGTTTTTGCAGTGCATGTGTGTGTGCAGCACAAAGACAATGTCTGATTTGAGGATTTTCTTTAATTAATGGGTTAACATGCAAACAGGCTCTCGTTTGCGTGTGTTGAGAGGCTTTGTTGAAGCTTTTTGTGAGTGGCCCAGTTCTTGCCAGGGATGAATGGAGCTTTTTACAGAGTTCCTCTTGTGTAACTACATAAAAACCTAATAAATAGAGCTCTCTCATAGTTTTAAATAAAGCACAGGACTCTAGTGAGAGGCTGAATGAAGCTGCTGCTCTGGTTTAGATTTTTGTCTTCTTCTTCCCCTTTGAGACGTTTCACGCTTTTGTCCTTTTTCCTCATCCTGGACACAGAAGCTCTAAGATTCCTGCCTAAAACCTAACAGTTAAAAAGCTTCTCCATTGTAGTTAAATAGGTCTCTTCATAAAATAAATAATTTGTGAAAGTAAATACATGAATATGCCCATGAATAACTAAAATCCACAGAGATTTCATTTGTTTTGTCTTCATAAGTTAAGCAGATAAAAAAACATGGAGTTGATTTGGTGGGTGGTGATTGTATGTGGGAGATTTTTCAGAAACGGAAAAGTTGCTACAATATTAGCAGTGGCAGAAACTACAATTTGATTCAACTTAAGAAAGAAAGAAAGTGCTGGTGGACTCAGACATGCAAAAAAAACAAAAAAACCCTGGATGTCCAAGAAGCTAGCTAGCCACTTATAAGAGTAAGGAATAGAAAAGCTAGATTAAACTTTGCTAAAAAAAACATCCAAAAAAGTCAACACAGTTCTAGAAAAATATTCTTTGGATAGAAGAAATCCTGCTAAAAAAGGAACGATGGCGCCTTTTCCTTTACAAATGTGCACAAAACGTTATCAATAAACACAGTTTTGCAATTTCAGTGTTTCTGTTAAATAAGAAACAATTAAAATCACACGTGAATAAGTTTGTTCACGTGATAAGTCATAAAATAACATGGCCTGGCTTCATCTGCCTACCACTTCCTGTCATCTTTATTTGTCGTTTCCACCAGTTAGACAAAACTAAGTTATAAGTAGCTTTTCAGCACAATATAGCGGCTTATTTCAAGTCAATAATTCCTTAATGTTGATGAAAAACTACTGGTTACAAAATCTCTTGCTCCATATCTTGTAGATGTATCCTATATTTTGCAAAAAAAAAATACTTGTTAGTTTTCTCTTATTTCAAGTGTGCTAAGATATTTGTACAAGAAACTAGACAAAAAAATACCTGGTAAGATTTAGGTTGTTTTTTTTTTTTTTGCATTGAAATTAAAATATGGAAGAGGATTAGGGACGTGGGGAAAAATATTTTACTTTCATCTTAGAATTTTGAATTTAGTCTCAGAATTCAATTTTTTCTCAGAATTCTGATTTTATTCTGAGAATTCTGACTTTAATCTCAGAATTCTGACTTTTTTTTGTCAGAATTTAAATTTTTTTCTCAGAATTTAGATTTTTTTTCTTAGAATTCCAACTTTTTTTTCTCAGAATTCTGATCTTATTCTCAGAATTCCGACTTTATTCTCAGAATTCTGACTTTTTTTCTCAGAATTGTGATTTTATTCTCAGAATTCCGACTTTATTCTCAGAATTCTGACTTTTTTTCTCAGAATTTTGATTTTATTCTCAGAATTCCGATTTTATTCTCAGAATTCCGACTTTATTCTCAGAATTCTGACTTTTTTTTCTCAGAATTTAGATTTTTTTCTCAGAATCCTGACCTTTTTCTTAGAGTGCTGGTTTTAATCCAGAAACTCTGACTTTAATCTCAGAATTCTAACTTTCTAGCCCAAATTTATTTATTTTTTCTCAGATTTTTTACTTTAATCTTGGAAGATAAAAATCAAGAGAGTAGTCTGAATTCTCTTCTGTAGCAAAAGGTCGACTTGACGTCATTTAAGTAGAAACGTTTGCACATATTATTAATGAAACTGAAAATAAATGATGCATTTTTTGAGAAAAAAAGAGGAGAAATCAGATTTCAGTCCAACTGTAGCTGAATCCTCTTCCTATCCTGAACATCCTGAATGACGGCCTTTGTCTCGCGCTCTGCCGTCGCCGTCCATTCTCTGAACCAACAGAGGCGCATTTAAGCGTGCGACTGCTTTATTATGGAGATGTAACCTACATCTGTTGTGCAAACACACACACACACATTGACGTGCTGCTGCAGAGTAAGGTTAGCTTTATTCACCAGAGGTGATAACCTTCCTGCTGTCTAATCCCCCAGAGCAGCAGTCACAGCAGCCAACACCGTGCTCACACAGGGAGATCATATCAGCTTCCAGGAAGGATTTGCTGGATCGGACTCTGTGCAGTCGGTCTTGTTGTACAGGTGCTCTCTAATCCTGCAGTGTTTAATCGAGTGCCACTCTGAAAGTTCAGCTTGCTTGAACTTTGCTGACAGGAACTACCAGAGCATAACTTCTTTTTTTTTTTTTTTTCTCTCGTTGGGCAAAAACACAAAGAAAAGACATCCGGGGTTTAATGAAAGAGTTGATATGGCAGCCTGGAAATTAAGTTCTGCTCTTTAGTTGTAGCCCCGGTCAGCAGCCTAAAATTACATGTCGCTCACTGCGAACCTCTGGGCCATAACCCCTATTATTACTGTACAAGCTTTCACAAAGGAGCTGTAATGTCGACGCTGAAGTTTTACACTTTAATTATCCCTGAAGCTGGAGCTCACAGAGGAAATCATACTGAAGGGAGTGAAGCTATATTTCTGAAATTATTCGTCTTGATATTACAGAAAAATGCACTCCAATCAATACTGTAAAACGCTGCTTTTCTGTGTGAAAAGTGGAGAATGTTACAGACTACATTGACTCTGTCTGGCAAACCGATGGACCAGTGCATCCACTGGGCATTGAGTCAAGTTTAAAGTTTGGTGCCGAGGAGTTCAAGGGTTGAGGCTGGTTGTTTAGGAGTTCAGCCCCTTCGTTCGGGTGAAAGCATCTTGGACTTGTATAGAGAAGCTGAAACAACGGATGGAGACAATATTTAATAACTGTACACTAGTTAGAGCATCAGGCCAATTACCTCGACTTCCTGTTTCTGGAGTCGATTTGCTTCAGAATAATAATTTGTACAAGACTGAAAACATTTCAGCTGATAAAGTTTGTTAATCTTCTTTTAATTTCATCTGCTTCAATTTCACAACCACTTCAGATGCTAACGTGTGTGTCAGCCATATTTACAAGAACAAACAAGGCTCCAGCATGTTTGGTCAGCTGGTTTTCCAGCTGTAGCGATGTACAATGGCTGCTGGAAAAGACAAGAGTTTTGTTGCTGACCTACGGTCCAGAAACCACTTGCTGCATTCTTGTTGGTTGTGCAGGAGGCTCCACTTCAGCTATTCAAAGATGGGCGGTTGCATAATTGTGCATTTGTTTGCAGCCGTTTTCATGTGAGAGTGTAAACTTTGAGTTGGGGTGTGAGGGGAGCAGCAGTACCTTATTTTGATTTAAAGAGACAAGACACAATAAATCGGCTCAAAATAGGAAGTTTTGTTATCCAAGAATGATTTTGTGCCCATAGAGTTATCCTAACCTTTTCAAAGAAGCACAATAGGCCACCTTTGAGGTTTTGATGTGATCCACAAAAAGAAATAAGACCTCAGTGAAACAGATGATCATTAGGATTTGAGGTGGTGGCAAAGATCGAGTCAGACTGTCTTTGGTCGTGTTGTGAAATCTTCTATTTAATTCTTTTATTTGATTAAGGTAAACTACATAAAGCTAAGTTTAATGCAGAACGGACCTCTGATCCGGCTGTAATCCTGTATGCATTTCCTCATCGGCTTTCCCAGACAGTGAGGTGGCGAGATTCGGCTTGGCTCAAGCCCTGAGTAACGCCTGATTTCATGCAGCTTGGCTCCAGATTTCAGTTCGCCCTTCAACCAAGGCTCTGAGTAAGCAGAAAATCCCTGTAATTGCATTAGTGTGGTCCAACTCAAAGCTTCGGCCAGTCCCGCTCCCTCCACATCGGCGTTTTGGTTGAATTTATCACCCTGACATGTTTGCTGGAGTTTTTTCCCACTGCTGCAGAGCTGCAGATAACACACAGCATCAGATACCCAGCGTGAATCCGTGTCTCTTGCTGAAATTGTCAGGTTGGGGTGTAAAGTCAGAGCTGTCCTCTCTGGTAGATGGCCTGCTGCTGATATTACAAAGTCTTGTTTTCTTGTTCAAACCAGAATAATAAAAGGTTGCGAGTTCTCTGTTATTATCGCCAGTTGGAAGCTGGGAGAGCTCCGGGCGCCGCCACTGGGAGGCTGATTGCCTCTGCCAGCTGAAGAGGTCAACAGGCGGTTAAATGAGGGAATTAGTCAAGGACACAATATTTTTGATGAAATATAATCTTGTGCGACCGTGAACCTTCATCTGTGGCGGTGATTTTGATTAAAAAGAAGTGGAAACGATTCCAAAATGCTCTTTAGATGAACTGATTCTGCTTCGTCATTGTTTTTTTTTTTTTTTTTCTCTCTCTTCATTTCCTTCGTATTGATCTCCTTGACAAACTGCAAGCACTTGCTGCTGCTTTCTTGTTTGCTGTTGACACGACTCCACTCCTCACGCGCTGAATGCCACCGGTCTCCCACCTTCGGATCCGTCAGCGCGGCGCAGCGGAGCCGCGGGGCTTTTTCACACAACGCACTCTGACTCCCTGAGCTTTATTGTTGTTTTGCAGCCCAAACACCCGCCGCGTGTTTACCACAAAGCGGGACCGGGTGTCCTTCGACGCACCTGGATGGTTTGTTTATTGTATCCAACAGCTGCTCCAGCTCCATGTCGCTGCTGCTGAAGCTCTTTGTGCAAATTCAGAAGCAGCGGATTAATGGAAATCAAAGCACTTAGCTTGCTAATCATCTGAATGCCTCCGTTGACAGAAAAGTCAGGGAAATTTCTGCTGCAGGCGCATTAAGGTTTCTACTCCGACATGCATCTTCTGTTTTTGTTTTGTGTCACAGTTAACCGGTTGTACTCCCTTCGAATGGCAAGCATCACTGTTGAGGAATTTTAGCCCACTCTTCTTTGCAGAGTCATTCGAGGGTTTTAGAGAATAAACAACCCATTTAAGCCAATGCGTAGTCCTGACACGGTAACTTTTGCTGGATGATAACTTGTCCCAGAAGTTATTACAATAAATGAAAATATTGTTGTCTTGAGACCATTTTGAAGTAATATAATAGTAATAGCATAATAATGCAGGAACACATTCTTAGTGATTAATAAACTTTGAATTCTGATGAACATTTAACACTGGGAGGCATTTTAAATATCCTAAATGAATAAACAAAACAGAAACGACAAATAAAATGAATTATGAAGTCTCTGTAAACAAAATTGTCCTTCAAAACGATGGCTAGCTGAAACTGAAACACCAAACTGGAGAGTTTTACCATCCAGTTTTTGGTAGAAAGAAAGAAAAGTCAAAAATGATAAATCGTGCAAATGGAAATTATTAGGGGAGCGATGATTCCAGTTTTCTGGCTGATTGTCGATCTGTAAAAAGCCTGACCTGCCGATTCCAAGTTTGGCCCAAATCAATTTCTGTTTTTGTCTGAAATGTTGCTCAGTATAGAAAGAAAGTCACTGAGTTGACAACAGTAGGGTGAATATTGGGCCGGTCTGCCAGTCAAACCTGCAGAAGAGGACAGCGGACGATTTTCAGTTGATGAGATTGGCAGATAAAATCAGCTTCACATGTAAGCATCGGCCGAACGACGGTTTCTCACATCAAGCGCGGCGTCTCCCCCTTCAGAAACCGTTGGAACTTTTCAGATAACACGAAGCGTTTCAGAATTACGGTACGTCAAATTTGGCTGCGTCGTCGTCGACGCGTTCGGTCTAAAAATTACAATCGGTGCACCTGTGATGATAAATATGGTTAAAATGAATTGAGAAAAATTAAGAGAAACAGTGGAATTTGGAAAATAATAAAACAGATTTTATAAAGTTGGTTGTTTTTTTAATGCAGAGAGTATGTTTTAGAAGTGAAGCTGACAAAACTAATGTTTGTTTTGGCTTTTCGGTCGTCATCCTTCCGAAGGCTGAACTCCAAACACAACAAATCCCATTTATTGCTTTAAAACTTCTCCCGCCTTCAGGAAAGGCTTTTCTTTTTTCTCTGAAACATTTCTTTAACAAATAACACCTGTGGGAAAACCTCTGAAGTGAAGAAGAAGCGTGTTTGCTTCTCCGCCTTGAATTATGCTCTGTAATTCGCCTCGTCTGCCCTTCCAACCCTTCCAGCCTCTCAGATGTCTGTGTGCTTTTCAGCTTTTCATATATCTGCTCACATTTCTCCGAGCGGGAGTCCTGCTGCGTGTAATCACTGTCGGTGAGATGAGCCTCTGTTATGGAGTTACGGAGGGATTTCATTGAGTTTCGCGGAAAATATCAGTCGCTAAATGTCAGTAATCCCGCTCTGGCATTTGGCAAATTGAAATTGATTTTCCCTAGTCTGTGTTTTTCACAACAAACGGATTCCCGCCCTCTCCTTCTTGTGATTCTGCTGCGGAGAAACTCCAGGCTTCATGTTCAGAGATGACATCTGGCCCAACGTCAGGACATCTGCGGCAGGCAGAGAGCAGCTGATGCTTTACAGTCCGGTAGCTTTGTCCTTGGCCGGCAGCGAGGTCTTTCCCGCCTGCCGGCCATCTGCAGCCGTGAGCACAGAGCCTCTGACCTAAGATATTGCAGAAGAATAAAGCTAAAGGGGCTCTTGTTATAAGTGAGCAGCTGAGGCCGTTTTCTGGTTCTGGCTGAATGCCTCGAGATATTCTGGCTCGACCTGCAGCTCAAAGGGCCGTTTAATCTTTGCAGAAGCCTCTTTCTGCAGGCCAGGTTGGCTCTTTTTCTCTTTCAGCTTCATTTTTATGTTTTTATGCAGCTTTTCAAGTACAAGTGTAGCCCAAAGTGCTTTTCAGAGAAAGCACAACTTTAAATTAAACGGGTTAAAAAACTTTAAATATATGAGAAATTATTCATTTCTTTATATTTTTCTCTGAAGAATCAATGGATTTCTTTAAAGTGAGCAATAATTTCATTGATTCTGGAGGAAATGTTCCTGAACTCAAAGGATGAACCATTATTTACTGGAACAATTAATTGGATTAAACGATCAAACTCAATAATTTCCTTTTGCATGATTTATTGTTTTTCACTTTCTACCAAAAACTGAATAATAAAACTCTTCAGTCTGGTGTTTTGGCCTCAACTAGCCCTTTATTTTTGAAGGATTATTTTGTTTACAGACTTCATAATTAATTTTATTTGCTATTTCTGTTGTTTTTGTTTGTTTATTTTGGATATTTAATATGTTTTCCAGTTACACTTCATTAGAATTTAAAATTTATTGATATTTGAGGATGTGTACTTGCTTTATTATGCCATTTTTACCATAATATTGCTTGAAAATTGTCTCAAAAAACAATATTATTGTTTATCGCAATAACTTCTGGGTCGATTTTTTTATCCGGCAAAATTTGTTATAGCGTCAGGCCTAATCGCCAACTTATTTAGAGATTAAATATGGACAACTGGAGTATATAGACTGATTTGCCGATTTTGCTTATTTCTCAAAGATGTTTCAGCCTCTTCCTTTCTGCTACAATGCAGCTAGCATAGCATGTTGGGAATGCTCAGGCTAGTTAGCGTAGCCACCGATGATGGTGATAAACACCTTTCCTGCAACTATAAGTTTTTTCTCCACCATTAGTACATTTCCAGCCAGTACATGAGGAAGATTTACAGCGCTAAGCCCCGCCTCCTGGCTTTGATTGGTTGTTTTGTTGTGCATTTCTTCAATAGTTGCTCAGGGAGGAGCTAGAGGAGATCAATTTCTTCACAGATTATCTGTCTTGTATAATATTGTCACAACATGGTGGCAGTTTTAATAAATATTTACAAAAGATAGTTAAAAAAAAAAAAAAAAAAGCTGCATACTGCAGCAAAATTCACATTCCTGTTGCTTCTAAAAACAAACACTTAAAATAAACCGCCCGGCCACCCAGTTAGTGTTTTTTAGTACCTGGAAAATTAGTCGTTTCAAAAACCTCCCGATTGTTGAGCCACAATTGACTGGCCCAGCACCGTTACCTAGCAACCCAAGCTGATATCCAGCATGTTTGGTCAGCTGGTTTTACCGCTGTATGCTCTGTACAATGGCTGCTGGAAAATACAAGAATTGTTGCTGACTTACTATTCAGAAACCAGTTGCTGCATTCTTGTTGGTTGTGCAGGAGGCTCCACTTCTGCTTTTCAAAGATATACGGTTGTGTAATGACGCATCTGTTTGTAGCCATTTTCACCTGCAAGTGTAAACGTTAAGTTAAATTTTTATGGATTTAAAGTGACAAGAGACCCTGAAACAGCTCATTCTGGAAGGAGCTCAAAAAAGGCAGAACTGAGCAGAATAAAATCTCATTTTCTAAAAATGATTTTGAGCAAAAAATGTGATAGACATGTTTTTTATAGCCCATGAACTTTCCTAACCTGTCAAAAGGAAGCGTAACAGGCCACCTTATAGAACTGGGCATAGCCCATTTACACCAGCATACATTCATTTAACGTTACAAACACAAGTTCTGAATTTTGTTGTTCAGACAAACTCAGAAGCAGCAGCTTTTACCGGGAAAACATTCAGATCTACTGAAAACCATCGCATAAAACTTTATCCCACCACGAGGAACAGCTTCTTCCTTCTTTCACTTTGAGATTGTTTTTGCACTTTCTCGAGCGTCAGCCTACGCATCGGACCGTAGAAAATCACCAAACTGTCTCTGAACATATGGTACTTTTTATTTATTTATTTTTTTACTCACCTAGATGCAAAACTTTCCTTCCTGCTCTCCAGATGGGGAGGTGAATGCTGTCGGGAATTTAATCCTCTGTACTTGCGGGGATTTATTTCCATTTGATATCAGATATGCATTAGTCCAATTGGTTTCTCTGCATCCTGTAGCAGATTTACATTCACTCTCACTAAAGCTGGTTTATTTGTATTTAAAATGTTTGTTTTTTTTGTACCTTTTGTTTGTGTAAGCTGCATAAAAATCAAACTTCTTCCTTTTCGTTCCTGATTGAGATGCTGCGTTTTGCTTCAGGCTCTATAATGATCCAGTTTGACGCCAGCAGAACAGATTAGTGTTCATTTGACCTGGATTGAAGGATTTGCTTTTCGTATGTCACGGCTGATAAGTGTGATACCACTGAGGGAACAACATCAGGACATTTTGCTCTGCACAGATGAGGAGAAAGTGACGTTGGCCAGCGTGGGCATCTGGACCACGAAAAATCGCCATGGAGGCTTTAATGTCACTTTCATCTGATTTCATAATAAAAGCAATTCAAGTCCTTGTCCTAACAATTTTAAATGTTAGGATAACATTAAAAATTGACACAAATTAACTATTTTTTTGGAGGTAAATTTGTTTAAAAATGTAAAATTGACACAAAACCACGTTTTTTTTTTTTTTCTTCTTCTTTTGGATATAGATGTGTTTAAAATTTACATAAATCCACATATTCTTTTTCAGTTTTTTGGAGATAAATATATGTAAAAAATTGCCACAAATCCACATCACGTTTGTTTTGGAGATGTATTTGTTTAAAATTTTAAATGGACACAAATCCACATCACGTTTTCTTTCTTTCTTTCTTTTTTTTTTTAGATATAAATATGTTTAAAAATATATAATTGACACAAATCCACTCCATGTGTTTTTGGAGATAAATGTATTTAGACATTTAAAATTGACACACATCATGCACATCATAAGAGATATTTTCATTCTTTTCAGATTTTGCATGTGCACCACCTACCTGTTGGATGTTTTCCCCCTTTTTATTGTCTTTACAAATAAAAATTAGCCTATTTGACAGAAAATATATATATAAAAAAAACAAAACCCTTCAGTGTCAGAATAAAAACTGATTTGGAAAATCAAAACTTAGCAATAAGAGTAATAATTTACTTCTTACATTTGGTCGACGTTACAGAAGTATGAAAGCAACGAAACAGTTTTTATTCCCAGTCTTTAGAACTCAATGTAATTTAAGCTTTTCTGTGATTTTAATGCACACAAAAGCAATAAAATCGCTGTTTTTTTTTCTTTTAAAGTGTAATTTATTTATTTTTTTTTAATTTGTGACTTTTTTAAAAATTGTGTTGAAGGGAGCTAATGAAGTACAAACCTATGACAGTAAAGTTATTTCTATTTCTAATTAATTTTATTTGTTAGTCCCATTCTAGGACACTTTAAAATAAAACGGATAAAACGTGTTTATCTATTGCATCAACCTGTAAATCGTACTAATGAATATTTTTTATTTCAGATTATTGCTCCTAACCAGCTTTTATTTTTGTCTCTTTTACCTTCTTCCTGCCAGCAGGATTTTTCCAAAACTGACTCAAACCATCTGTCGCTGTTTTACTCTGAAAATGTTCCAGGACTGTATAATACTGCAGACAGACGCATGAATCTTTTTTTTGCAATCACATAATACAAATAATCTAATAAGAAATCTACAAACGTTGCGGGCATCTCTACAATGTTTTGTACAATAAAACTACCTGAAGCCTTTTTTTTGTTGGTTTTTATCCTGCATTGCCTCAAAATGTGAGTTTGTTTTGTTTATTTGTTGGATGGATTGTTTGAACTTTGCATTTTTTATGAATGAATGAATGAATGAATGAATGAAAGCGTTCATCACAAGGTCACTACATCACCTCTCTGTGAGCGGACTGCGCCCTCTGCTGGTCGTGTTCTCTATCAGCATCCTGCATCAGATCAACAATGAGACAAAAACGGCGTCATCTTGAAATATTTGCATTTGAAAACACAGATTTTCTTCTTCATTTTGAGTTTGTTTTTTGTTTTCAGGCGTGAAATAACTGAAAAAGTGTCTCAAGGAAGTGATTTGAGTCATTTTTTGTTGTTTAGGTTTGTCTTGTGCTCAGGGTCGTTATCGATGTCACATTTTTCCATTTCATCTCCTTTTTTTTGGTGGAAAAATACACAAACCTCTCAGGAGAATACACCAAAAGGAAGAAACATGCAGTTAATACATCTAAATGCTATTTTCCTGAAATTTATTCGATTTCTTTTCTCTCAGTTTCTTTTCTTAAAGGAAATTACAAATGATATGAAATTATTTCAGAAACTTGCTTTCATCTCCTCTCTTCGGTGAGATGATCTTGATTCAAAGTCCAAATAAATACAGGCTGTAAAACATTCTTATAAACCAGATAATAATCTATTTCTTCCCAAAATTTAATCTTCATGAACAGCAAATGTAATTCATTGACAAAATCAATTTATTCACAAGCCCTATCAAGTTAAATTTGATGCTAAATTTACTAAAACAAAATATTAAGTTTAAATAAAGTTTATTTCTTTTCTATTCCTATTGATTTTTGCTGGTTAGTGATTTCATTAACCGATTTATCTTAAAGCCGTAAAGGTTCAACTGTTGTGCAAACATTTGCCGTAACTTTTATTTTTCTGCTTGTAGTTTAGGAAAAAAACCCAAAACAAACTGAAACTTTTGAAAATTAGACAAGTGTTGAAAAAACAACAAAAGATGATTTTGCGTGAATTAAAGCAATTTCACAAAGTTAAAACCCAAAAGAGTTTTACCACTAACTCATAAAAAGTACAAGTTCTACTTTAATGACCCAAATCTCCGACAGGACCATCGTAGATTGAAGGAAAAAATAAAAACAGGATTAAATATCTGCCTGCCACTCAGAAATGTGGAAATTGATTTCAGAAATTTTCTAGAAAAATACCAAGAAATTTCAGAGTATGAAAAGTTTAATATTTTCAGGAAAAACTGAGAAATTTTGACATTATTCTCAGAAATTTTCAAGAAAAAAAATTGACATTTTAGAGCTTAAAAAGTTAAAATTTTGCTAGAAAAACTGGAAAATTTGAGCTTAATCTCTGAAAGTTCCTAGAAAAAAATGGGAAATTTCTGAATTTGAAAAGTTTAAAATTTGCTCAAAAAATTCAGAAATTTTGACAATCATATCAGAAATTTTCTGGACTTTTTTATTTTTTGACTTTTGAAACAAGGAAAAACGTAAAAACTTTTCTCTAGAAAATTTCTGAGATCTCAGCATTTCTGAAACATTTCTAGCAATTTTTTCACTCTTCAGGCTCTGAAATTTTTCTTCTCTAGAAATTGTTTCCCTCTCTAAAATGGCCGTAATGCGCCGTTGTACAGATCCGATCGCTGTAACTCATGCCAGGTGCATTAACGCTCGTTCCCAGTTACGCGGTGAAACCTCCGGTGGGCGAAACTCGGAGGGGAGCTTGTACGTGATTCTGTCACTGGCAGCAAACACTCAGCCTCTTCCTCCTCTGGGGAAACAATATTTTATTATCTCGTACTTGGATGACTTTTGAAGTGAGATGTTCTTCAAAAAACATGGCACGAATAAAGTCCACACATCCACAGCTCTACGCTTTCAATCTTCGGAGCAGATTTTTGTTTATCTGGGTTTTATTACCTCGGAGAGAAACGTCGGAGGGAGAGAGGGACTAAATATATTTTCTTAAACACCTTAATTGAAATTGGGTTTTAACTGGCCGCTGAAGCGTGATGGCAGGAATCAGGTGCCGGGGAAGCAGCGATTTTGCATTGCAAATGTAATCTCAGCTTTTCTTTGTGCCTGCTGCCCAGGAGACACTCAAAAATAGCTGGCAGATATGTTTTTTTTTCTTTTTTTTTTTTAACACAAACTGTTTCCTTCAGGTTGAACCTCTCATTATTCCAAGACCCATTGCCATTAACTTTTTAGATTGAACTGCGGCGCGGTCCTGTTGTTTACTGAGCTGGGGGATTATTCATTGTGGGAAATTGTATTCTCTTCATGCCCAGATAGAGCCTGGTGGGGGTGAAATTTTGATTGCACAATATGTATGAGGAAATAAACAGCTAATTTGCCTTGAATTTCCATTCATCACACTAGTGAACTGAGCACTCCTTGTAGGCAACTCTTCAGTTTGGAGGTTTAATACGCACTCGGCGCACATTATAGGAAAACAGCCAGAGAAACAGATGCAGTTTCTGTTTGGACGATGTTTACAGTTTTTTTTTTGTAGATATTAACAAATGTTAATGAAACTGAATTACTTGAATGTAATCGTTTTTTATGAGCCAAGCACAGCTGTAAAAAAATAACTTGCTAAACCAGGTTTTATTTAATTTAATGGTGTCCAAACGTTTTGTCACGGAAGCCAAAATTCACGACTCAAAAAAGCAGCCCATTTTTTTTTATTATTATTTACATTTTTTTCAGAAAGGATGTTTAATGTAGATCCAAAACCTGAGAGAGATTTTAACAATGGTGTCGGAGTAAAGTTCTGGCAAAAAAAACTCAGAAATTTAGTGATTAATCTCAGACATTTAAAAAAAAAAAAGTTGGAAATTTTTGAGTTTCAAAAGTAAATTTTTTTTGTGTTTTAAAAATAGTCTGATTTTCAGAAGTTGCAAATTTTTGACATTTAAAAATCAAAATTTTCCAGTGAGGGTTTTGCTGGAAATACATTCGTATTTCCCTCGACAATCACCTTAATAAACCGCAAATTATTAGTTTTCACTTTCTTTTGGGCTCAATTGAATAAGTTTATTTAAAGTAATTTTATTTCACACTCTTTCAAAATGCTTGCTACATTTAAGAAAGAAAGAATAAAAGCTGATTTAGGTGCAGCAACGTTGTTTTTTCAGTTAGTGTTTCTGGATGAAAGTGGTTTAGATGGAAAAGTTAAACAGTTTGTTAGAAAAATTTGTTGGTAATAATTTTACCCTGTTTACAAATTAAAACTCTCCATTTGCATCTATGGAACTCATCTTTGCCATTTTTGAATTGTAGTTGGGGGGCCGCACAAAATTAGTCCAAGGGCCACAAAGGGCCCCCGAGCCGCACTTTGAGCACCCCTGATTAATTACCTGGTGGTTTTTTTACACTTAAATTTGTTCTAAACTGTTTTCTTACTTTCGGTTGCAGGACTCAGACCTGAACAAGTAACCAAAATAAAAATAAAATTCAGTTTTAGCTTATTTTGACTGTGAATTGCTTCTGTAAGATGCATTAAAACTGAATCTGCACAGTTTACCAAATTACAGTTCGGATCCCAGTGTGAATCTGTGAATTTTCCTGCTTTTAAATTGCTGCTCTGCTGCAATATCTGGAAGGTTTTAGCGTTTCAGCTGCAATGTGTCGTAACTCTCCATTCCACTGAAATATTTAGCTGCTAAAATGGACTTTCAGTGTTTTTCATGGACACAACTGATGATATCAATCTAACTAAAACCAGAGAGCTTACGTACAGTGGTTAAGTCTCTTATTTTGAAGGGGAAAGATAAACAAATTACATTGTTATACATTTAAGGATAAATTATCGACTTTAAATCACAAAAATGCACATTTTAAAGCCTTTTTAGATAAATGTTAAATTATCATTGCTGAATATATATTATATTTTTCAGAATACATAATTGGAAACATAAACTAACCTATAACTAATTTAGTCAAAAGGTCACATTACCTATAAATCTAAGCTTTTGCCATTAGAAGCATCATTTTAGATCAAACACATTCTGTTTACGTTAAGAATAAACTAAAATAAAATTATTTTCAGTTCTGATTGCATCTGGATCTTCCTCCATTTTTAAAAGATTTAAATGAATCTGTTCACCTTGGAAATGGATGTTTACATACACAATACAAACTTGTTGTTTGATTTGAAATGAGACTAAATTTTCCTGTTTTTGTTACCAAAGTTATTTATATTTCTTAAATGAGAAAGCCCTAATGATGATGTCATGGCTTGGTGAGAGTTCTTGATTAATTGGAAGCAAATTTGTGGATTTATTTTACCCCAAACATGCAGTTTTCTTTTGTGAGGTTATAGATAAATCAAAATAAATCGGCTATCAGTGAGAACAATGAACAATACTGGTTCTTGTGAGAGTTCTGCGTCCCAGAAATGAACGAGTTTTAGTCCAAAATGTGCATCTGGACCCCAGAACAAAAGCAAAACAAAGCCACGTGAAAATGGTGGCCAAAGCCGCGTTTTCTGTACAAATGAGCGCAAAACTCACTCCTCTGATGTTGAGAAAACACAAATTTGCAGTTTAATAAGAAACACAATTAAAATCACAGATGAAAAGGTTTGTCATTAAAAAACATGCATCGCCATCGTCCTTCTACAGCTTTGTCTTCATCTTTTCCACCTGCAGTGACGTCTGGCTGTTGGTCACATGACTCGAAAAAAGTGTTTCCGTCACACTTTTGTGAAATGCGCCGATACGTCGACCTTATTGAAAAACGTGGTACTTTTAAAAATTTCCATTGATCAAGTTTATTTTTGTAATTCCCGTTTGTGCAGTTTTATAGTTTTATTTAAACCAATAAAGCCTGGAAAACCACTCGGTGAGGAGGAAGCCAGCGACATAAAAACAGATTAGAGTTTGGAAATGGAGGCGGGAATAAAAATCTTGCATCGTTTTTCTGATGAAACTAAAGTGGAAATGTTTGGCCAAAATGACCACCTTTATATTTGGGAGAAAAACCAACCTAACTGTGAAATATGGGGGGGTGTTAGCCCAAAAACAACCCCATGTGGGGTTATTTTGCTGCAGGAGGAACTGGTGCACTTCATAAAATAGATGGATGGCATCAAGAGGTAAGTCCATGGAAGCAACATCAATCAGGAAGTTAGAGCTTGGAGATTGGTTTTCCAAACGGACGCCAACGCTAAGCAAGCAGCCAAAAGTGTCTTAATGTCAACAACGTGAATGTTTTGGTGTGACACCTCTGACAGCTGTAACGGCTGGGAATTCAAATCGATCTGCTGCTCAGACATGTTCCCAAATGACATATTTCATCAGTTTTGGTAAATGTTCTCCATTCTGGTGCACAACTCCCTCAGTTCCTTAATTTCATCGCAGTGCAGCACGTTCGTCGGCTCAAACGCCTCACCGTTAGTCGACCCTGGGTGTAGTGTGCTCCCCGTGACGCGCTGCAGGAGAGATTGAAGGAACGTTATGGCTCTCTTGTGTCGCAGGTCCCGGTGATCCGGCACACTCAGAGAACCGGGATCAATAGTCCATCAGACTACAAGCTTTAGCACCTCCAGAAATGGTCCCCTCGAAGCTTTCAGCCGGGGTAGATGAAATAAAACGTCCCCAGACTGCGGCTGTAAATAGCTGCAGTTAGCGGCCATCATCGGCCGACCCGATGGTGCCAAACAAGGCCAACGCAGTCGCATATGGGGCCGCCGTCTTCTAGGAAAATGTTTTAACATTGACCAGAAGCTTTAATGCTCGGACTTTATAGCCATCTGCCGCCTCTCTGATGGCGATAATGGCGCCGCTCTCCCAGTGTACTGCACTTCTGCCGGGCCGCTCCTCGCTGCCGCGTCTCACGGCTCGATGATCTGACTTAACGTCCCCCTGATGGATGAACAGACACCCGTTTCGAGTTCCTCCACCGGCTGAGGTTCAGCGCCCCGTGACGCCCACGCCGAGGCCTCCGGTCGCCTCCAGACTCTGACACATCGTTTCCCCCGTGATTTGTGACAAGGGGGTCGAGGCTGATGGAGACGAGGAAATGTTCTGTCCTCCCGAGTGCAGGCCGAGTTTTTTCAGCTCTGCAGGCTGAGCCGAAGGTTGTTTCTAGCCTCCCTTGGAGAGCCCTCCTGCATCACAAGGAATTGGTTTCAAGTCCCGTAATGGAGGCCTGATGATAGGCTATTACAGCACATTTTCAGAAAATGACCTGCATTTTTTTAATAAAATAGAACAGACTGGCTGTGCCCCTTCGTAATATGCAGCTTTTATATAAAAGTGGAAGGAGAAACTGGAAAAAGGCAGAATTACTCCTCATAGGGAATCTTTCTGCATCAAATTATCTCAGCGTGCCATGAAAGAGTACAGCTGTATTCACACACTTTGAACCCTCTTTCCAATTTTGTCACAACCACAAACTTTAATGTGTTTTACGGTAATTTTATGTGCATAGCATGAAATGATAAGTGAAATGAAAAGTGTGGCATGTTTTTATTTTAAGCCCCTGAGTCTGGCTGTAGGTTTAGGGCCTCAAAAAGCCTCTTGTCTTCAGCAGCCTCCAAGACATTTTCTTCCTGTACTTAAAAGTGACCTATTATGATGCGTGTGTGGTCTATTCAAAACATGTTCACTGCATGTTTTTGCACGAAATCATCCTCAGATGATGACATTTTAGCCTGATCAGTTCTACCTATTTTGAGCTGCTGGCCACGCCTCCCCCAACTCAACGTTTACAATCGCAGGTGAAAATGGCCGCAAACAGATGCGCAATTGTACATCTTTGAAAAGCAGAAGTGGAACCTCCTGCACAACCAGCAAGAACGCTGCAAGTGGTTTCTGCATAGCAAGTCAACAGCAAAACTTGTCTTTTCCAGCAGTCATTGTAGGGTGGTAAAACCAGCTGACCAAACATGCTGGAGCTCAGCTTGGGTTGCTAGGTAACGGGGTGAGCTTAACTGGGGTTGCTAGGTAACTGTGCTGCCTGCAGATTTGTGATGTTACGCTCCAGAGGATTTTGAAATGGCTCATTTTCTGGACATCAAGAAACATTAATTTATTGCTAAAAACTGTCTGGGTGTTTTTTTTTTTTTTTTTTTAAGTGCTTGGTTTGTTTTTAGAAGCAGTAGGAAATGAAATCATAAAAACCTAATGATAGGTCCCCTTTAAATTATTTTAATCCAACCAGGTAGTTTCTTTCTAGTAGAAAATGAGACAAAAGGAGTAAGAGGAGTAACAATTTTGAAGAAGAGGTTTTTATTTACATTTTATCAAAATGTTGCATGTTGAAAATTATTTTTACCTATTTCAATGATTAATTCATTATCATAGCAATCAAACTCTTCTAATAATTGAGCAGCTTTTTGTATATTTTTATTGGTATTTTAGTGATTATACTTGGAGATGTACGACAAATATTTTAGGTTGGAATGCCTCATTGACATCACCCTAATCTCGCCAGTTTAAACTCATTAAAAGTCGCATTCAAGTCAGGACTCCCGTTTCCAAGTATCAGTAAAATTACTAAATAATTCATTTTTTATGACTTTTTTCCAACAATAATTCATTTATTTCTGTATGCACACTGCAAAAACACACAATCTTACCAAGAATTTCTGGTTGAGTTTCTAGTGGAAATATATTAGTTCACTTAAAATAAGACAAAACAAAATTACAAGTAGCTTTTTCAGTAAGATAGTTTAAGGAAATAATTCATTATTTTTGTTCCATTGGCAGATTATTTCACTTTTGTCCATAACGGACGTAAAATAATCTGCTAGTGGAACTAGTGTTTTTACATCTATATAAAGAATTATTTACTTACAACAAGCTCATATTTCTTGGTAAAATGTTGTGTTTTTTCAGTGCTGTTTGTTTCAAAGTGGGTGAAAAATGTCACACAAAATCCCTGTAAAAAAAAATAAAAAATCTTGAAACTTTTTAGTTGGAAGGTGACTAGAAGTGACAGAATCAATGCCTTTGCATGGTGCTCTGCATACATCTGCTAAATGGAGGTTGACTTTCCAGGCCAGCTTAGCAGCCACCATTTTTATTTTTTCAGCTTCACCCCTGCTGCTCCTCAGCTGTTTGATCTCGTCTTGATGATGCAAAGCCTCCGCCGCCCCCTGCTTTAGGATGTTTGATATTGGAGTTCAGAGCTCGCAGCCACGTTTTTTTTGCTGTTCCACTGCATCCGATCATTTCACCATCAGATAACTTCAAAGAAAAACACCAACTTTCCAAAAGCTGGAGGTTTGCACTGGTGTTGTTTGTTTGGATTAGCAGTTTCCCGCTAAATGCGAGTTAAAATGAAACATCTTGTATCATCAGCCTCAGGCTCTGAGATGTTGTAGCAATCAGATAATTTATTTTATTTTATTTATTTTACCATATCCTGATTTCTTGTGTGTTGTGTGCATTGATCTCCAGTTCTGTTTCTCCTCTGTAAAACCTTCCCCCTCCATCGCTTATTCATTATTCATCACTCTCAGCTCTTTCTGCTGGACCATAATACCCATTACCTCCAGATTCTGCCATCTGTAAAACAATGTCGCCCCAGCTGCTGCTTTATTTGGAGAAATACTGAGAGAAAGAAGATTATGCAAAGTGAACATGTTTCATAATCCTTTAGCAAAACACTTGGACTTTGCACAGGTACATTTATATGTTACTGCCAATTTGTCCCGCTGGTCAATCGCTGTGCTGCAATAACAAGTCAGTTCGTGTTTATATTATGAATCTCTGGACCTTGAATCTTGTAGCGAGTTTTATTTTTGCTGTGGCACTGCAATGCAGATCCCATGGGTGACTCAGCTGAGGAAACATGGAGAAAAATATGGAAAAGTAAAGAACTTCTTTCTTGCCTTATATAACAGGTGCAGAAGTTTTATTCATATGGGGGAAGCTTATATTGGAGTTTGGCGTCCATTTTGTTTTATTGTTGTTGCAGCCAAATGCCAGTGATGTGCAAAGGTTTGAAATGAAAGTTTCTATATCTTCTTGCAAACATTTAAAGTGGTTTTCATTAGTAGTTTTCCGCAGCTTCTTGCAAAGTTTTCTTTTGGTCTTTGGTTGCCTAAACTTTCAAATCGGTTAAAACTACTTTTAAAAAAATATAAGTTGTAAGCAACAGAAACAAATGTCTGCAATCATCAATAAAACTAAACAAAGATATATATATATATATATATATATATATATAAACCAAGAAACAATGTAGTTCTGAAAAGTATTGAATTTTATTTTTACATTTAATCTTTTATTTCATACACTAAAATAAAAGTTGTGGCTGAGTTTCCAATGCAAATATTGCAAAACTTTGTTGATGTTGCACTAATTTTGAAAAAAACACAATTTTGCAATCACGGCGTTTCCATTAAATAAGAAACACAATTAAATTCACGCATGGTTAAGTTTGTTCCCGTGATAAATCTTTGAAAAACATGCCGTCATCCTCCTACCACTTCCTGTCGTCTTCTCCGTCGTTTCTGCCAGTAGTAACTTCTGGTTGTTGTAGAAAAAAAAAACACCTAATTCTAACGCAGAAACATGGAAATATCTAAAAAGTGGCATTTCCATTAAGCGAATTTACAATTTGCACAATTATATGGTGAATGAAAATGCAGCTAGTGTGAAATCTGATGTTTGTTTTGTGAGTTTCTTAAAGACCAGAACATTGTAGTATTTCCTGATAAAACCCCAGAATAGAAAGTGAATGTTCTTTTCTGTTTTACCGTAGCTGTATTTGAACGAGTCGACCATTTTAGTGTTTTATTAAAGTCCCATTGATCTTCCTGAAGGGACCCTATTGTTGGTTTGTCTCTGCGGACTTCATTTAAAAGATGATGTGAATCCGTAGCTACTTCAGCTGGTGGACCAACATCCACTTTTCCATCACACACATGCACACACAAATATAAAACATTTGAAAAAGCGGAGCTGGCTTTTTAAAAGTATATCTTCTCCATCGCATCCGGGATGAAATGGTGCGCTTCAGTGAGCGGAGATTAAGAGGTAATCTCTGCAAATTGACTGTAGGAGGAGGAGGAGAGGCTTTCGTATACTTGGATCTTAAGGGAAGATGTTACACTGAGTCATTAGCCTTGATTCAAAAAGGCAAAGATTGAATTTAACACTTTCTTCAAAGTCCCTCTGCTGCTTTGAAAACATCTTCTCGTGGACAGCAAAGCTCACTTCTTCTCAGACATTTTTGATGTCGCTCTCCTCAGATCCACTTTCATGACTTGTAATTTGTCCCAAATGAGCTTCAACTTAAAAGATAATTAAGACTTTGCATCTTTAGACGGTGAAATAAAAGCCTTTGCTCTGTAGACTTTGAATGGGTCGCATTATTCTTTTGATGAAGAATTTTCTTTGGTATCTAATGGCTGTTATTTAAAAATAAAAAGTGGCTGTGAAATGTCTCGGCGAGACAAGACCCTTTTTCTGCAGGCCACCAACCAATTAAGGGAAGTAAATTAGACTTCTCCTGCTTGTACTGTTTATTTATTGATACAGGGGCAACGTACATCATTTCATTAACCTTTCAGAAGGAGAGATGCGTGGCACCAGCACGTAGCAACAAATGCTCATTTCCACCTGGACAGGTTGAAGTCTGATTTAATTACATGCATGTTTTATTTTTCTGATCAGATCACTAAAACCAAACAAAAACTCCAAACCATCAGACAATTCATGAAACAATTTCTATTCCTTCATTAATATCGAGTACAAATCTGCGTATTTAGCAGCCGTATTTTGGCCAAATGTTAAAACATGTTATAATCTCATTTGGTAAACTGCTCTAATGACTTGTCCTTATTGACTTGACATTCATAAAGCAATAAAACACTTGTTTATATATATATATATGTTTTTATTTCTGTGTGTTTGTGCACCCCCTTTTTTAATTTATTTTAAAAAGTTGTTCTTAAATGTGTTAATCACAGGTGTTAAATTCTGTTATGGAAAGAATATTTATTTAATCTCGTATATTGCATGTGATTTTCTTTCTTCTCATGTGACTTTACTGCTACACAAAAGTTTGAGTTGCGTTCTGTGACCCGAGGCGGTTTCAGGTCTTTAGCAGCTAGCTGCTAATATCCCGTTGCTAGCTGGTTAGCTTGTTTACATCCATCATGGGTAAATTAAAAGTTATCACCAGTTGGTTGAATGGTGTTCGTCTTCACTATTGAGTTGTGAACCCATATGATTTATTTAATTGCATTTTTTTGTACATTTCTGTTGTGTTGCAGGTCTTAAATTATGTTCATAATGGTCTTAAAAGAGGTCTTTAAAAGTCTTAAATTTGAGTTGGTGAAACCTGCAGAAACCCTGGTTTTACAGCGCCTCAGTTTGGCCTCAGATTTATCCTTCTATGTCAACATTTGGATTTTTTACAGGCAGTGAATCACGTGAAATATTTTGCTTATTGCTTCCTTTCTCTCCGCAGAGGAAGTCTCTTATCGCCACCAGCCTGATTGTGGTGGTTTCGCTCTTTGTGGTCGTGGTGAACTTCTCGCAGAAGCCATACTTCCTCCTGCAGCCTGTGTTCGGTGACAACCACTGGATGTTCTCCAAGCAGTCGTACAAGGCTTTCAAGCCTCACCTGGGCTACGTCAGCATCCCAAAGCAGAAGGTGAGAGACAGCATCGACGAATGTGATGAAAATCAGCAGCTGAAATTTCTTTCTTTCCACATTTAGTGTTCATTCACATCAGCCCTGTTCAATGTAACTCTAGTTCTTTTATCTAGAAAGTTCAGTTCATTTGTGAAAGCTGATCAAACTCTGATTCGAACCAAAAAAAGTCAACTCTGGTCCAACTAAAAACCTGCGTTTTGTTCGGTTGAAGTGAACTCTGATGCGCTTTGGATAGATATGTAAACGGCAACGCCTGAGACAGCTCCAAAAGCAGGAAGTGGAATAAATCACAGTGCATTCTGGGTAAATACAACCAAAACAAGTGCAGCAGTCCAACACTTTTTTTTGAACCACAAACAAAAGCGAAAACCTACGACCGCTAAAATCAGACACTATTCCATTTTTGTTTACATTTTGTGAATAAAGTTGGGCTCATGTCTTCTTCGGAGGTTTTCATGTTGTTTCCTTCAGTGGTTCTTGGTGCAGCGCCCCCCACAGGAGAAGAGCGGAACAGGTTTTTCAAAGGATTTGGTTCGTTTGACACAGAACCAAGAGAACCGCAGCAGCTGAAAATGTAACAAATGTTACAATAGTCTACCAGACTACCAGGTGTCAAAACATTCTTAATCAGTTTCATACACTTTGTTGATATTAAC
This sequence comes from Girardinus metallicus, assembly GCA_903067095.1. NCBI lineage: Eukaryota > Metazoa > Chordata > Actinopteri > Cyprinodontiformes > Poeciliidae > Girardinus > Girardinus metallicus. The sequence goes on along the minus strand of CAEGAE010052772.1, from coordinate 96,081 downwards.
ATGTTGAAAAAACACAATTTTGTAATTGCGGTGTTTCCTTTAAATAAAAAATTGGAATTAAAATTACGCATGAATAAGTTTGTTCATGTGGTAAGTCATTTAAAACATCATTCCTGTTGTTTTCTTCTTTGTAGTTTCCACCAGTAGTAACATCCTGTTGATAATACAAAGAAAAAGTGTAAAAAAAACCCAGATTTTTTTCTAAATTGCTGTGTTTCTATTGAGCAGATTTATTTTTAAGATGTCTTTTTGTCATTTTTGACCATTACATTTTCATCTTGCACTGTGAGGGATCTAGGCATGATGTGTGCGGCGTCCATCACGCTAAGTAAAGGTTAATGTGTTTCCATCAGAAGCCTTTTATGTAAATTAACCCCACTATTAAGAGGTCTTCTCAAAGTCACAGTTTGTCCCTCCCATTTCCATGAATTCTCCTCCATTGCGTCAGTTTAAGCTCATTAATCTCAACATGACTTTTCTCGTGAGCGGATTTGAAACTTTTGACTTATTTTAGTCCACACAGCAATCTTGTTTCCAATCTTCAGTTCAGCTTGATGCCCATTTTGTAAATTATGTCCCCGTTTTGAGTAAAACGGCCCTTGGAGCTGCTTTCTGAATGACAAACAGCTGCACCGGCTGCATCCTTTTCTCACTTTTAGTTTTATTTTCCTGGTCAAAATCTTCAGTTCACATAAAAACTGAATGAATTCATGTTTATAGTTCGCCGCTTCAACATTTTGAACCAAACATACAGCAACGGAAAGACCCAGTTCTTGTTCATTCATCAACTTTGAGCATGATTACTCAACATTATTGTTTATTTTGTATTAATAAACATGGTTATTTCATGAAGGTATTTTCTTAATGTGTGACTTAGGGATGCGTAGAACAGAATAGAATAAGTTTTATTCTGATATTTTCAGAGTAAGATTATGCTACTGTGGCAAATCTTCATATGTGGCGCCAAGAGATGCTGAGGCAGATTTATTAACGGTGTTTCAGCAGAAGTTATAAATATATGCAGAGAAAACAAGACGTTGGAAAGGATGACACCGTCACACATCTTAAAGATGAGGGAAAATGAGACGCTCAGCGTGACTCGAGGCTGACTGATGTTTCAGAGCTGGATTACTGGAGCTTTGGATTTTATGTCTCAAACTTTAACAGGATTTCTCTGCTGGTTTGGATTTTATTACTTTACAATAAAACAAAATCACCTTATTTTTATTGAAAGCTCTTTTATATTTCTCTAACATTGAATATCTTATTCTTCAAGCATCTATTGGCATTAACTTATCATCACATCTCCGACCCACAGTAAGAGATTATGAAATGCAAACACAGCAGCTTCGTAAAGATTTCCTTAATTCACTGTAGCTGTGCAACGGATCCCAAAATGTCTGGTCTGATGTTGTTTGCGTGCAATATGAGTAGCCAGAAATTTTACTCGAATAAAAAGTAGCCATCCAAGAAATTACTCAAGTAAGAATAAAAAGGTATTTGATTAAAAAGTGTGCTCACGTAATGAGTAGCTGATCAAAACACCAATCATTTGATATTTAAAAATATAAAATTAAGTGGAAATTTTGGATTTTCAAGGACAAAAATGACAATAATTCACATAAATAACAAAACCAGGCAACATAAAATTTTTCCAGTTCAATTTTTTACAATGAAAAACTGATGAAACTTTAATAAAAACTGCAGGTGTGTGTCTGCGTCTGGTGGATTTTTTATAAAACATGTTTGATTTTCATTCTGTGGGTAGAAAATCCAAAAATTTTACTCAAGTAAGAGTAAAAATACTTTATAATAAAATTACTCAAGTAGAAGTAAAAAAAAAAGTATTTGGTAAAAAGTCTACTCCAGTACTTAGTAACTGATCAAATTATCGATCATTTAATATTTAATAATTACATCATCAGATGGACGAAATTATAAAGTTAAGTGTAAATGTCGGTATTTTAAGGACAAAAATGACAATAATTCATATCAGGGACAAAAACAATTAACAAAATCAGGCAACAGAAAAGTTTTTCAATTCAGTTTCTTTCAATAAAAAACTTATGAAACTTTTAACAAAAACTGCAGGTGTTTGTCTGAGTCTGGTGAGTTTCTGGTTAAAACGTGTTTGTTCTTCTTTCAATGGGTAGAAAATCCAGAAATTTTACTTGGGTAAAAGTATCGATACTTCATAATAACATGACAAAAGTAAAAGTAAAAAGTACAGCGTAATAAAAATACTCTTAAAAGTACATTACTAAAGGTTACTTTAGTAAATTGAGTAAATGTAACTCTACCCAACTCTGGCCGTATTTCTTTGTAAAACACAAACAGCCTTGACTGCCTTCAAACTGCTTCTTATTACCTTTACATTGCAATTCATGCAAATTTAAACATCTAATCCTTTTTGGTGTTCTAGGTGTTAAATAGCCACACAAATAAATAAAAGATCTGTGGAGCAAAAGGTGAAGGAGGATGAGGATAAAAGAGACGAAGGTTTTAGTTTGGAGGCTGCTTTCAGAGTTGCAGAAGACGTTCGTCCTTCGTGAGAAGTGGATGTTTCGCGTTTGGGGGGGGGGGGAAAGAAGGGTTGATATTGGCAGATTAATGCGCGGCATCTTCCTCTGCCTCTGGAGACTTTCATCCACAAAACACGGGCCCAGAGGCAATCATGCATTACACCAATCTCTACGTCTGCGCCTCCTCCAGCCTTCAGACGAGCCTGCTTAAATCACCGGCCTCTCCCTGCGGAGATTTAGGGAAGTCATTGGAAAAGAAAGGCAGCCTCTGCAGAATTACGCCTCCTTTTGCTTCTCTCGCTCTACTCCGGCTAGTTCTTTGCTGTGAACTTGAACGGGAAGCGATGGGCTTTAATGTCTGCGGTAGCTTTTGAGCAACAAACCAGCCTGGAGAGGCAGAGATGTTTCTGTTTGACGGTGTTACCTGATCCACCGAACGGTGTCATTTCCCTGGCATGTTTTATGCATAACCTGGCAGAAGCGGAAGCTGCCTTAGCCTCCGGCCTTATTTTCCTCATTTGATTGAGTCTGTCTGCAGGTGTGATTTATTGTTCCTGTTCTGCTTTCTCAGAGAAATACAAAACATTTGTCTTGCAGTACTTTGCATTCATGCCCGCCGGTCCGTCACACGCCGAGCAGAAACATTTGCATCCTGATTTTTGTCTGTTTGCTTTGGCAAACGACTCAGATGTTAAACAAAGTTCTTCTGCATGCTTCCTGTTAGAGATGCAGCGTGTAACTTTTATTAAAAAAATATGTTTTCTATGTATTTGTTAAAAGTTTCACCATGTCCTTACAGTTTGATATGAGACAGGTAGTCTGTGAAAAGATCGATCCGTTCCACCTCTTTTCTGAGCTACTATTGCTGTTTGTAGAAATGCATTACTTCTGACCAAAAACAACCAATCAGTGTCAGTAGGCGGGTCTTAGCGCTGTCAATCATACTCATGTACTTGCTGCTAAATGTGCTAATGGCAGAGAAACAACTTGTAGTTACAGAAAAACTGTTTATCCTCTGTCATCGGTGGCCAAGCTAACTAGCCTTAGCATTCACAACATTCTGTGCTCTCAGGAAGAGCAGAAAGAAACAAAGGAGAGTGATTGACAGCACTAAGACCCGCCTCCTTGCTCTTATTGGTTGTTTCTTGTTATCACTGGGAGAAGGCTAAATTTTTCCACAGATTATCTGCCTCACTTTATACCGTCATGTCATAGTGACAGTTTCAGCAAATATGTAAAAAAAAAAAATATTTTTTTTTTTTACAAAAATTATATACTGCAGCTTTAAGGATAAATCTTTAGATTTTATCCAGTTTAATAGAAGCATCAGCTCAGATATTTTCAGATTTCCCTTCTGTCGTCTTTAATGCTCTTAATTCAAACAAGAGATTGACTAAACTGGATTGCCCAATCCAAGCTTGTTCTCCTAATTAGCAAAGTAATTATTTATTAATCAATTAGTGGAGAGACTCGACGTCTTTCTCTGTGAGTTGAATTAAAATCAGGGCTTCTGAATGTTTAAAGACCTCTGAAATTAAAATGAAAGGACCAGCTGTTTTAATTTACTTTCAATCTTAGTTATTAGTTAATTAAAGTTGTTGGTTTTTCAAGTTGCAGATTTTATGACCTGCGTTTTGATGTTAAATCAGATGTCGGTTTTAATTGCATTTCTCAGTGTTTCTTGCTTGATTTTATTTTGTCCGTCTTTGACCAGACCATCAAAAACAAGATTGTTTAGCTAGAGATGCATCGGGGAGTCGTCTGATCTATTAACTAACTTTTCATTTAAGTTGAGATTTTGTGGAAGATTCATCCGGTATTTTTCACCCAAATTGTTTCAAGGATTCAGTCTTTTTTGTCCTTTTATTTTATCCAACTTAATTTGGAAGATTTGTTTGCACAGAGAGAAATAAGCACTAAGAATAATTATTTGACGGCAGCAGGATTAGATCTCCGCACAGACGGCGAAGATTTTACTTTTGTAAGAAGGACTTTAAATTCCCACAGAGACGCTGCAATTTGCAGCTTGTTAATGCAATCATTATTGCTTATTAATTAATTGAGTTTAAAGCGACTTAACGAACGTCAAGGTTAAGTTCACAGCCCAGCGCTTTAATTTAACGACGGCTGTGTCTGCAGCTTTTATTTTTATATAACCCACTTCATATTTACCACACTCATGCGTTCATATCAGAGGCTCTGCTGAGTGCTGGGATTAGTGGGATTATAAAAATGCACTTTGTTGTACTTTACATTTTATTGAATCACAAAGATTTGTTGGTAACTAGATGTTCTCATTAGACCAGCTTTTATACATCTATTTCCATCTGAAGCCAGATGTTTACATACATCAGTGGTTCTTAATCTGGGTTCTATCGAACCCTAGGGGGCCTCGGCGGAGCCTCTGCCGCGGAGGTAAAGACACACTTGCGTAAGGTCGTGATGTCACGCCCCGCTTGGCCATCACTTGCAGCAGAGGATCATGCTGCATTGCTAGGCCAGTCAGTGCTGCGGGGAATTTAGCGCGCGTAGTAGTCAACGGCTGTCGTAGCTGTACGTCGTGTGGTTTCTTTCTTAATATTTTAATCCATACTAAATATGTCGAGCAGAAAAAGAAGAAAAGGAACAGACTTTGCTGTGAAGATGACATGAGAGTAGCACTTGCAAAGGTGAAGCCAATCCTATCTGAACTGGTCTCCCAAAAACAACAGCAGAAGTCACACTGATTTGCAGGTACGTAATTTGGGCAATGCTTTATTTTGGCCCCAAAAAAGTATTTTGTGAATTCAAAACGACAAAAACAAAACAAAAATAAAACAAATTAAATTTTAAATAAATAAAAAAAAGATATAAAAAAATGCTAAATTCTTCAAAAAAATCCAAATTAATTTTTAGTTTAATTGGGTATTACCCACCACAATTAGTAAAATAGTAAATATTTTTGTGGTCTGAAATATTTTTTGGGGGCCAGAATAAAGTAATACCCTAATTTGTTGTGAGTTCATGAACTGTATTGCTTTTGTTCTTTGAGCAAGGTGATGTTCATGCACGGCTCATTTTGTGCACCAGTAAAAAAACATATACCTGTGTCTTGAATTTGTAAAACAAATCATATTTTATTTATCACTAAAGAAGGGTTCAGTGAAGGCGCATATGAAACTGGTGGGTTCGGTACCTCAGAAATGGTTAAGAACCACAGACATACATTTTATAAAAAGAAAACTTTTTCTGTTCAGGCTAAATTTGGATTATCAAAATTATTTGTTATCCAATTTCTTCACAGTTGTGGGTATGGTAAGGTAATTTTATTTATACACGAATTAGAAGGAAATACAAACAAAACAACAAAACCAAATAAAAAGACAAAAAGCTCAAAGTACAAAACTAAATGTTGGTTCCCACGTATAAAACTACTGAGGGTTTCTCTTGGTCTTAAGTTTGTTTGTTCAGGATTAGAGGGGTATAAAGCTAAATGTTGGTTAAATGTAAAACTAAATGTTGGTTAAATATAAAACTAAATGTTGGTTAAATATAAAACTAAATGTTGGTTAAATGTAAAACTAAATGTTGGTTCAGTATAAAGCTAAATGTTGGTTCAGTATAAAACTAAATGTTGGTTAAATATAAAACTAAATGTTGGATAAATGTAAAACTAAATGTTGGTTCAGTATAAAACTAAATGTTGGTTAACTATAAAACTAAATGTTGGTTAACTATAAAACTAAATTTGGTTCAGTATAAAACTAAATGTTAGTTATGTCTCTGAATGTTCAGGTCAGATTGGTTCAGTAAATGTTGGTTCAGTATAAAACTAAATGTTGGTTCTCCAGGTTTGATTCTCGTTCTGGGTTACTAAGTAAACTAAAAACATTTTCTCTATTGCTCCAATATTAAAAGTATAAAACTAAATGTTGGTTGTTCTCCATTTAACAAAGGTTAACTGGCTATGCAGAAGAAGCATTCAATAAAGTTCCAAAACATTATTGCAATTCTGTAATCTGAGAAATTCATGCAAAATCAACAGATTACCCCCCTTTTTATTTGCGCTAATGCAAAAACATAAAATTCTATCAAAATCTTTGGTTTAGATTGTAGTGTAATTATGTCAGTAAACTTCACATAAGAGAAAACTAACTGAAACTTTTCAGTAAGATGAAGGAGCTTGTTTTAAGTCAATAATTCCTTAATATTGATGAAAATGTACCAGTTCCACTGGCAGATTATTTCACTTATAACAAGGAAAAAATGCCTTGGATGAATTTCTCTAGATCTTGCTGAGATTTTAGTTTTTGTTAACCTTGGAAATGTTCTTCAGACGATAAAAGGCCGACTTTGTAATCGTCTTTATATGTCTCTGAATGTTCAGGTCAGATTTCATGCCTGGTCGCTGGTTTCTAGCCGTAATATCTGAAGCTGTGTGCTGATAAAAAAAAGTTTAAGAACAGGTTTGAGTCAAATCACCCTAAAGCCTCAAGTCATTTCAGATTAAGAGCTCGGTGAGGCGTCAGAAATTCAAATGATTAAATCTCAGGGAAAATAAGTCACAGACGCTCGTTTGAAAGTGAAGGTTTTTAAAGTTTTATTCAGTTATAAATACTGTGACAGCTGACAAATGATTATGTGTGTGTGTGTGGGTGTGCGTGTGTGTGTGTGTGTTATTGCTTCAAAGTTAACTGAGGAGTTGCGATTTGTCAGTTGGTTCTACCTAAATCCAAAGTTTACAGTTCTAATTAAAGATTAAGCTCTTTATGACTTCCTTTAGTGTCTATCTGTGCAGCTTCTGCAGGGCTGTGCAACAGTTCATAAAATACAGCCCTGGGAAAGGCAGTTAATTAGAACAGAGACCCAAGAGAACCTAAATTTATCACATTGTGAAACGCTGCTGAGCCTTATCTCTGGGTTTTACAGCTTTAGAACAATGTGTGCACGTTTTCCATCACTGAAAAGCTGAAAGTGCAGAAACCTGCTGGAAATGTTCGCCTTCTGTATATATCTTGACCTCACCAAAGACACAATAGGTTAACAAGGGGTAAATGATAACGGGCTTGTGAAAGGGTCATGATGCAAATACAGAACATTCATCACTTAAATGGAAAGAAATTCAGGGAGATAATACCAACCAGCCAATCACAAACTGATTGGTACACTGTTCAGTTTGCTCAAATATAGGAGGATTTTATCACTTGATTTGGAAGTTTTTGACCTTTAGAATATCTGAAGAGATTTAAAGGACATTATTGTCAGAGAAATATAGAATTACTAATTTATATGAAGTTCAATCAGTCGTTTGACTTGAAGGCAGAAATAAGGCGACTTTTTCAATATTCAGTTATTTTTATTAAAGGACTGAAGAGATGAGACACTTTATTATGATCTTTATGGTACAGATGGATGGATGGATGGATGGATGGATGGATGGATGGATGGATAGATGAAGAAATGGTTGGTTTGATGGTTGGTTGAATGGTTGTTGGATGGATGGTTGGATGGATGGTTGGTTGGATGGTTGGGTAGATGGATGGTTGTTGGATGGTTGGTTGGATAGTTGGATGGTTGGTTGGTTGGATAGTTGGATGGTTGGTTGGTTGGATGGTTGGATGTTGGTTGGATGGTTGGGTAGATGGATGGTTGTTGGATGGTGTTGGATGGTTGGTTGGTTGGATAGTTGGATGGTTGGTTGGTTGGATGGTTGGATGTTGGTTGGATGGTTTGTTGGATGGTTGGTTGGATGGATGATTAGTTGGATGGTTGGTTGGATGGATGGTTTGTTGATTAGATGGATGGATGGTGGGATGAACAGATGGTTGGTTGGATGGTTGGATGGATGGATGGTTGGATGGTTGGTTGAATGGATGGTTGGTTGGATGGATGGTTGGATGGTTGGTTGGATGGACACTCAGACATGTTTCATAGATTAAGTGTTTTATTTTCCTCCCTTTTCTTGCGATCTATAAAATCTCCTGTCTTCTTCTTCAGTTTTCTCTGTTTGGTCTCAGTTTGTTTTGATGAGATTAATCTCACTTACACCAAAACAAAGAAGCCGACGCTTTATTTAACATGCGCTTAATGGAGAATCAGTGAAATGTCACTGATTTAAAGACGAACAGAGGCTGTAAACACCGTCACAGTAGATAATCCAGCAGATTCTCTCATTACCACTTGGCTTATCTGAGCTCACGACTCGACGGCGAGCTTACAGGAGATCAGCCGCTGAAAATGAAACAAAAACATATCCTTTCTCAAGAGACATCAATCTTCGGTAAATTACTCCATCTTCTGTTTTCTTTTTTCTCTCCCCTCTCATCTGTGGATGCAATCAGAGGGTTATGAAATAATCTCGGCACCTGGCCGGGTCACTCTGCAGCCGTCGAGCTGCCTTGAGCTGTCAGCCGCTCATCCATCATCGCAGGCTGCCCTCATAACTCCATCACGCCTTTCAGCGCACACAGATTGGCTCGGCTCAGTGGGGAACGCTGAAATAAAGCTCACAAAGCTGCCTGTGGAGAAGCCCTTGAGCAAGGCATTTGACCCTCCGCTGCAGGTCAGCACTTATTATCATGCTTCCTTCAGCAGGTTAGAAGAAATCAGGTTTTATTCTGGTCAGTTCTGCCTATTTTGAGTTTTTTTGGGCCTCCTGTCACTTTGAATCCAAATAAGCTGCTGCTGTCCACGGCCCCCCAACTCAATGTTTAGTACTTCTGCTTTGAAAAGCAAAAGTGGAGCCTCCTGCACAACCAACAAGAATGCAGCAAGTGGTTTCTGGATGGTTAAATCAACAATAAAATTACTTTTATTCCACCATGTTGTCTTCCATGCTGTTTTTTGTTTTTGTTGTTTGTTTTTATTTTAAGTTAAATATGGATTCCAACTAAACTAAACTAAACCAGAAGTGGAGCCTCTTGAACAACCAACAAGAGTTCAGCAAGTGGTTTCTAGATTGTAAATCAATAACAAAATTACATATATCCTGCCATGTTGTCTTTCATTTTGTTTATTTTTTGCTTGCTCTTGTTGTTTTGGTTTCATTTAATTTCTAAAAATTGTTTTAGTGATTTAATGAAGTCGTGTGTAAGAATAGCGTTAGCATTGCTGCAGCTAAATGTGGATTGTAACTAAACTAAGCTAAACTAAACTAAGCACTCGTGACTCATGTCGCAAACAACGGTAAAATCAGCTGACCAGATGCACTGGAACTTAGCTTGGGTTGCTAGGTAACGGGCTGGAACTTAGCTTGGGTTGCTAGGTAACGGGCTGGAACTTAGCTTGGGTTGCTAGGTAACGGTTCAGTGCCGCTTGAATGTGACTGAACAATCGGGACGTTTTTGAAATGGCTCATTTTCCAAACACCAAAAAACATGAACTTATTGCCAAAAGATGTCTGTTTTTAGAAGCAGATGAGACGCAAATGAAAATACAAAAAAACATAAATTGTCATGATAGGTCCCCTCTAAAATACAGACAAAGCTTTTGTCTGGCTTAGATCAACTTGTATTTATGCGTCAGAATGGTCCAGTCAAAGTCCAGAGCTTGAAACAAAAGTTTAAAATTGATATTCACATATCAATATGAAATGTCAGTCAAGATGTACAGAGCTGGTGGAGATAATGACGCTACTTTGTGTTGGTTTGCGCAGTGGAAGAAGTTATTTTTGTTTTCTTACTGGAAAAATGTGAATTTTTGGCTGAACTTTCAGGTACTTCAGTTTTGAACTCCATCTCTTAGAAAACTTGAGAGTTTATTTCTTTTTGCCTGAACTATTGACTTGGTTTCTCTGCAAATCATCTATAAAAAATAAAATCCACCAAACTTTCACTTTTCAAAAACATATATTTTTATGAGAGGAAGCTGGCTGCTTCTCTGTAGCTGACCCTGAACTTTAACCTTTAGGAAATAATCTAAAAACATATTTTTCTGCTTTTTTTTTTTTTTTTCCCCAGCCGTTGAAGCTGAACTGCGAGCTGTGCAGCATCGTGTCCAGCTCCGGTCAGATGCTGGGCCAGGCTGCCGGCGCGCAGATCGACCGCTCTCCCTGCATCTGGCGCATGAACAACGCTCCCACGCGAGGGTTTGAAAACGACGTCGGGCGGCGGACCACGCTCAGGGTCGTCTCTCACACCAGCGTGCCGCTGCTGCTGCAGAAGCCGCAGCACTTCTTCGGCCAGGGCAACGACACCGTGTACGTGGTGTGGGGGCCGCTGCGGAACATGAGGAAGGACGGGAAGGGCATCGTGTACAACATGCTGCGGCAGGCGTCGGAGAACTACCCGCACGCTCGCATCTACGCCACCACAGAGGACCGGATGAACTACTGCGACATGGTGTTCAAGAAGGAGACGGGAAAAGACAGGTGAGACCGGCGGCACGTCCTGTTCGCTCGGCACAAGTTAATTAAGATTAAGTATCGAAATAATCAGCAACTAGTTTAATCAATCAAGTTTTAAGTTTATTTCTGCAGCACTTTTTGGTAACACTTTATTTGAAAGGGTGTAGAAAAGACTTGACATGACATAAACATGAAGGAGTCTTCATAAACTGTTTTCATTCAGTGAACAATGCCCGGCAAAGTTCCACTAAAAGTTGTATTAAAAGCGTCAATTTTGAAATATTTGGTAAATGATGATACTTTTAAGTTAAAGTTTCATTAAAACTTGCGTAAAAACGGTTAACTTTTCATTATTTGACTAATAATGACAATTTAATGCAACTTTGCATTTAAAAGTTCACTAAAAGTTGCATTAAAAGCGTCAATTTTGAAATATTTGGTAAATGATGACATTTTTAAGTTAAAGTTTCATTAAAACTTGTATAAAAAGTGTTAACTTTTCTTTATTTGATAAATAATGATACTTTTAAGTTAGAGTTTCATTAAAACTTGCGTAAAAAGTGTCAACTTTTCATTATTTGATTAATAATGACAATTTAATGCAACTTTGCATTTAAAGTTACACTAAAAGTTGCATTAAAAGCGTCGATTTTGAAATATTTGGTAAATGATGACATTTTTAATGCAGCATTTAATACAACTTAAAAACTAAAAGTTTTACCAAAAGTAGCATTGCAAGTGTCAACTCTCCATTTTTTGAAGTTCAATTATTTGTTCATTTGCATTTTTTACATATTTTTAATATTGTGTAAAATAAACTTAAGCTGTTCAGTGTAAAATCAGCAGAATCAACTGTTTTTTAAATCCGGTTACTGGTCGGAATAATTGATTAGTAAAATAATCACTAGCTGCAGCTAATTATTATTTCTGTTTGTCTGTTTTGCCTTGAACTCTTCTAAATTTTGCTGTTTCGTTCATCTCGTCCCCGATCCTCCCTCTGATCTTTCATCAGCGTTAGATTTACTTGTAAAGAGGTTCAAAGTGACACATGAGGCCGTTTAAGAAGTAGCTGTGGAGAGCAGCCGCAGAGGGAAGGAGATGATCCAAAAACGCTGGTCTGGGGAAACGCTGGTTAATTAGGCAGCTCGGGTTTGGCACTCCTTCTGAGATCCAGCTGCCCTGACAGATTGACTCGTTCTATTTCAGTAAAATAAATAAAAAAAAAACCCGCAGAATTAAAGCTGCAGGTCAGTTTTCTGTGAGATAAATCATAATTGTTTAGGAACAGTTGACCTCAACGTGTGTAATGTTCCACTTTAAAGTGAACAAATCATAATTTTTTACAAGGTTTCATCTTTTCCTGTGTTTAGGATTTTTATTTAGCTCATGATAATTATAATAATCTAAAAAAACAAAACAATTCAGACATGGATATTTAACTATTTATATGTATAATTTGTAATCTTGTATTTTTTACATATATTTTTGCCTAAAAAATATTGCAGAACTAAACAAATTTTCATGAAAATGTCAAAATCTGCACAGGAACATAAATATTGAACCCATAACAAATTATTTAGACACATTATCACCAAAATTGTTGTTAATTTGGGAGTTAGATTCACTTTAAAAAGTTACTTTTAGTATTTGTAGGTTTTCTGGATCTAAAATATATTTGCCTTTTTAAGACCAGCTCTTGACTAAAGATGCACCGATCCGACATCAATATCTGTATCGGTCCCGATATTTAAAACATTTCTAGATTGGGTATCAGTGACAATATGTCAGATCTATAAGGGCGGATCTATTCAGTCTAATTCTATATTTTCTGCTCTGAGCGACATCATGCTTTATTATTTATTTTACATTATATTTAGAATTCCTAATCGCACTTTCTGAAAAATCTAACAGGTTTGTTGCAGTTTATTTTTTACATGCTTGACCAAGACAGTCAACTTCTTGTTTTTCGGTTTCATGTCTGAATGTCTGCAGCTAACAATAGTTGCCCCACTGTTGCCAAATCTGCAACTTTCTTTCGATATTTATCGACATTTCATACAAAAACAAATCAGAATCAGCAGGTCAGGCTTTTTACAGATCGGTAATCGATCTTGCAATCGGTGCATTCCTACTATAGTTTGTATTTCATACTTTCAGTATTTTTAGGTTGGGATATATTTGCCCTTTAAAAGCTGCTCATGTTGTTCCTCTTTGTCTGCTGATCCGCCTGAGAGAATCGCAGGTTAACGACTGCAGGGAGGCGGCAGCAGGCGTGCTATTGTTGAGGACAAACCTCATTTCTTCCTGCTCATCTCCGCAGAGCGCCGCTCTCCTGAAAAGTTAAGGCCTGTCTTAACTTCTTAAGAGGATTAACATGTTCAGTAATAGGCGTAGCATCCATTTCATTTCAGCTCCATTGTGCGGTTCTCATTCAGGATGGCAGCAATAACACTGAGTTTCATGTTCGGCGTCCCGGTTTGAGTGCAGCTCGGCTGTGCAGAAACCCAGAGTCACGCAGCAAGAGGTGCGGGGTTAGGGATGGATGCTTAGGGAGAGGAATCTCATTACGGGACGTTACGCCCCCGGGGAAGACGCGAACCGTCAATCGATGCTGATTGGTAACACAGACCCAACTCGAGGAGCAACAATGAGGCGCTTTGAATGAATATGTAATGAGACGTTTCTCTACACGCCTGTGCCTCTCTTGTCACAATTTTGGCTGCAAACACTTCAGCGCTCTGACACAATGAATATCCACGGAAACAGTTTTCAAATCGGGTTATACGGCGTGTAGCTTATTGTAATCAGAAGGGAATAACTGCTGTCATTAGCTGGAGCTAATTCAAACTGATCCAACCCTGCAGCTCTCTGTTGCTCTCTTAGCTAACTTCAGACACGGGTCCAGAAAAAAACCCTCTTAGCAGCGCATTACTGCAGCAGCTCCTCTGTAATTTGTACTTGTGCATGCAGCGGCGTACTGTCAGCGCCTCCCTACTGGTGCACGGATAATAATCAGCCTGGTAAAAAGAAAAAAAAAAGATGGAACGGTGATCAACACTACTTCTAATTATCCACATTGCCGCCAGCAGATGAGAAGATGCGGCGTCTCGGCTTCCACTTGCATGCCTGATCAAGACGAACGCCGTGTCAGTGCTGAACACGCTGCAAAAATACAAAACCTCACCAAGTAGTTTCTGCAAATATCTTAGTGTGCTTGAAATGAGACAAATCTAACTTACACATAACTTTTCAGCCAGATGTAGGAGCTGGTTTTAAGTAAATAGTTGCATAATATTAGTGAAAAAGTTCTAGTTCCACTCATTTGTAACTAGGTGTGCCTTGATTGCAGTTTTCTGGTCGATTGCCGATTACGATCTTTTACAAGCCCGACCTGCTGATTCCGATTTTTGCTGAAACCAATTGTATTTTGTCTGAATTATTGCTAAATATAGCAAGAAAGTCACTAAGTTAGTAACAACTATTGTTAAATGCAAACGTGCAGAAATTACCTGGTGAGTCAGGTAAACATCGAAAAGTAAACGAAAAGAGTGGTTGATTTTTATACCTTTGATGAAATAGATAATATCGGTGAATAAGTATCGACCTATAACCGATTTCACAAAATTAAAGAAATTGACGCCCATAAATTGGTGCACCCTTACTTCTAACGAGACATTTTCCCATTTTACAAGTGAAATAATCTGGAACTCGAACTTTTTTCATAAATATTAAGGAGTTGCTGACTTGAAACAAGCTCCAAATCCTGCTTAAAAGTTACCTGTAAGTTAGTTTTTTCTTATTTCAAGTGGACTAAGATATGTGATTTTGTGTTTTTGCAGCGTAATTCTCCAGAAGATCTTGTGGTTTGTCAGGAAACTCGGTCGTTTCTGCAGGGAGCTGAGAAGTTGAACCGAAACTGTGTCATTATGAAGTACAGAAAGAAAGACAGTGAGTTGCTCAGGACGGAGAGGAAATTTAAAATCTTTTGAACTAGATGTTATGTACGTTCAAAAACAACAGATTTTAATTGATAAATTCCCTCTTGTGTTTGGGAAAGAGAGGGAAAGGGTTATTAAAATGTCAAGATTACCAAAACAAAACACACAAAACAACATCACAAGAGCTCTTCTTAAAAATGAACAACTTTATAATTAAAGAGAAAAATGTGAATTTAAAAGTTTAAACCGCTAAAAAAAAGCCTTTATGGGTGAAGCTGTGTAATGATTTAAGCATGGAAATAATAAATCCAACATTTCAGACAAATTGGTATCGGCCAAAATCGGAATCGGCAGGTCAGGCTTGTTAAAGATCGGAAATCAGCGATCGGCCAGAAACGATCAATTGGTGCACCCCTATCTTTTTTGCTTGTTTCTTCAAATTAAAGAATCTAATTATTGTGTAATTTTTTTATTGTTACACCAGTGCATTTATTTTGACACTCACGCTGAGAATCATGCCAGGTATAGAAAGTACGTTTAGAGGAAAACCGCGTTGATGACTGAGATGAAACGTCTTGACGATGGGAGCGTTTGTTGCCTCTGATCATCCCGATTCCCTCCAACCATAAGGAGGAAATTCAGTTTAACAGATAATGATGAAAAGTTGTGGCTGTAAATGTGTGTGACAGCCGCCTCGGCCTGTGATTCATGTGAGTGTGGGCCGCGGCCGGATGTCGCACAGGCCGAGCCGCTCCGTTATCAGCTCTGCCTCCTGTGGTTGTCAGAGCGTATCGGCGCGCTCCCGTTAGCGGCGCCAGATAACGGACCTTACAAAGACACAGCACTTAAATCACGCTGTCACTTTACAGCGGCTGTGTGGCCAGAGTCTCCGCCTCCCATCCGCCCACTTCTCCATTACCAACAGCAAGACGCTCAAACTGGGGCTTTGCTGTTTCCAGCAGCTCTGAGTTGATTCAGCTTTCATCACTCTTAAATTATTGACATCTCTTACACACCCTCCTGTTTGTTTCTACAGCCTTAATACCTGCCATGGCAATTAAGGTTTATTCTTAAAAGGGGAAAAGTTAGGATCTTTTTTTTTGCGATGCAAAACTTGTTAATTATATATTTTTTTTGCACAAAATATTTGAGTCTGCTTAGTTCAGGCTATTGTGAGCAATTTTAGGGCCTCTTGTCACTTTATATCCAAATAAGCTGCTGCTGCACTGCAAAAACACAAAATCTTTACAAGCATTTTGGTCTAATTTCTAGTGCAAATATCTTATTTCACGTAAAGTAAGACAAGGCTAACTTACAAGTAACTTTTCAGCAAAATATAGGAGCTTACAAGTCAATAATTTCTCAATATTTGTTAAAAAAAAGTTCCATTGGCAGTTTGTTTCACTTATAACAAAACATTTTGAAACAATCTGGAAATGGAAGTTACTTTTCACCAATATGTAGGAATTATTGACTCTAAAGAAGCAACTATTTCTTGATGAAAAGTTTCTGATGAGTTAGTTTTGTCTTATTGTAAGTGTACTAAGATATTTGCACTAGATTTTGTGTTTTTGCAATGTGGCCACGCCTTCCAACTCAACGTTTACACTCTCACATGAAAATGGCTGCATCCATAGAGCTTTGAAAAGCAGAAGTGGAGCCTCCTGCACAATCAACAAGAATGCAGCAAGTAGCTTCTGAATAGTAACAACATTACTGTCTTTTCCAGTGGCTTTACCGTTACGAAACCAGATGACCAAACATGCTGGAGCTCTGCTTGTGTTGCTAGGTAACGGGTGGAGCTCTACTTTTGTTGCTGGGTAACGGCGCCGTTCATTACCAGACGCCAAGAAACTTTAATCTATGGCTAAAAAAACCTCATGAATGTTTTTTTTTAAGCACTTGTGTTGTTTTTAGAAGCATTTGAAACTGGTACAAAAGTATGAAAATGTTCCAAAATGTGAATATTGTATAATATTTCCCCTTTAAACTATAGCTAATGCTTATCAGGCTTCCAGTGATGCTAACAGCTTTTTTTTTAAAGGTTTTGTTGGCTCTAGTGGCCTTTATTTGAAAGTAGTTCGACAGGAAACATGGTAATGAGAGAGGTGGAAGACATGCGGCAAATGTCACCAGGCCGGGAATCAAACCTGTGACCACCGCCACAAGGACTAAGGCCTCAATACGAGGGTCGTGCTTTGCCCCTGCGCCACCACAGCACCCAACACACAAAGTGATGCTAACAGCTTAAATGAAATATTTGATGTCTCACATTTCACATATTTTGCAGCAACCGCTCCCTGTTTATTGCCTTTTATTGATCAGCCCATAAAAATCAGAAGCCGTAATAAAAATTGAAGGTTTACTGTCAGATCAGTCTGGACATTATGACGGTCTGAGCTGCTCTGCGTTAACCTCAGCATCCCAAAGAGCTTCCTGTTATTAAACCGACGTAAAACCCAGTGAGTCGTCATAATTGAGGGTTAAAGCCTCAGAGTGTGTCAGCGCAGCTAAGCTGACACTGAGCTCCGTAACATTACAAATCGTTTCAACTTCCCTCACATCGCATCTGTTACGGACCTGAGCAGAGAGAAATGTTCTGTAAGAAAACTCTGCCACCTGATTGGTCATGGCAGTTTCTTTGAAGTACCCTACAAGGCTCCTGATTGGCTCTCTTGGAAGCAAATCAGATTCTGATGGTTTCCTGCAGCTTGCTTCTGTTTGAATACAAAAAATATTTAAAAAAAAAACAATTGTATTTAAGTTTATAAGAGTTTGGAAATTGTTCTCAGACTTGCCAGTACAAATGCTACAAATTGTGAAAAAGTGAAGAAGTTACTTTTGCAATGACTTTTCCAGCTATGAGATTCAGCACATCTTTCCATACGAACTAGAAGTGTGAAAATTTCCCAAAACAGGGTCATTTCGTGGATAACTTCTCAAACTGCAGCAGTTTTCACCACAAAAATCAAAGGAAAAGTAATGATAGTTTAAAACGTAGCTGAATCCCCAGGAAGGTTTATCTAGCTGCGTTTCCATTGACCGTAAAATTACGCTAATGGTGTTTAGGAAAATAAATTAGCTTAATGGAAAAACGCCAAGTTTGAAAAACACTCAGGTTTGGTGATAAAAGATGGTTTTGACACGCCAACAATCGTCACTTCAAGAAGAGCAATGGGACAGAAAATGTGCACTCATTAAAATACAGTCATAGTAAAAAGGATAAGTACATCCAGTTTCAATCCCAGGGTTTTATCAGGAAATACGCAATGTTCTTGTATTCAACTGGTTGTATATTCATTTAAATTAACTCAAAAAACAAACACCATATTTCACTCTAGCCATATGACTGTGCAAATATGAAATATTGACTTAAATTTCCTTAATGGAAACACCAATTTTGCACGTATTTCACAAAACTGCAATGGAAACACTTTTTTGCGTCACATTATCAACAACCCGGATGTTACTACTGCGGGAAACCATGAGGAAGACAACAGGAAGTAGTTGCAAGATGAAGGTGCAGCATGTTTTTTATTTTTTGTTCATCATGTGATCGAACTTATTCACACGTGATTTTAATTTTTTCTTATTTAGTGGAAACACTGCAATTGCGAACTTGTGTTTTTTTTTTTTAACATTAGCGGCATATCTGCAAAGTTTTGCTCACATTTGTAACAGAAATGCGGCTACTGACCAGTTTTAAAGTGATTTTCCTGATAATACTTTTTATCGCCAACAATTTAAACTGTGCTACAGTTTAACATATAATGTTGTAATTTTAAAAAAAGAAAAAAATGATTTATTTTCTTTTTTACACATTTAAAAGTAAGTGAGTTGATGAGTTATGAATTTAAAAATGAAAATGACAGAAAAGTTTGAGGGAAGTAAAACAAAACCAGCCCTAAGTAGAAAACTTCTCGGCAACACAGGTGTCATTTAGTCATGGCTCATTTATCTCTGTGTAATAGAAATCACCCTGAAATGCAGGAAGCATGAAATTACATGACTTTTTTCTTTTTTCTTATTTTACAGCATCCATTTCATTCAAGTTTAACTCCTACTGAGATGTTATAATGGAATAGGAGGCAGGATGGCAGTAATAAAATCTTAGATGACAAGCTGAATTTACTTCTGATGAGACTTTTCTTCTGTTTGTTGAGGCATAAAAAGCAGAATCTGCTGCAGATATTCCAGCTGTGATTAAATATGAATGCGTAAATACGAGCAATAAAACCTAAAGACACTTTCCAAAGTTAAAGGGATCATTAATAGTTAACACCAATGGAACAAAAAGAGAACCTTTTTAAGTAACGTCCACGTTGAAGAAGCGCCAAATTAAAAATCTGCATTTTGTAATCACAAATTAGTCACATTCTGCTCTCTCTCAGGCCTTTGAGTTTTATTTTAACCCATTTTTGTAGCTGTGAATGTCAGGACTGCGTTATCACGCTCCATAATCTCCAGCTGTCCGCTTCATAGAACTGTATGCGCCCCTGGCAGTCGCCGCTTTCTCATCCTAAAATAGCTTCAAACGAAACACCGTTCAGCTGAACCGCTTCTCGTCTTTGTTATAGTCGCCGGCTCAGAGATCCAGCCTGTTTTTTGTTTTTTTTTTGTTTTTTTTTTCATGAACAGCCTTTTAACAGCTGCATGCTTTTGTACTTTTCAACAGTTTAAATTAACTATCAGTGCGGGGGCTTTGTGTGTTCAGAAACTTTCTGGTGCAAGTGAGAATATAAATACTTCCTTTGTTCGCTTCCCAGTTTAATAGCTCATATTTTTGATGTTCTGCTGAACTTGAAGGAACATGAATCCCCACAAAAAAAAAGAAAAAAAAAAAAAAAAAAAATCCAATTCCTCCAAACGAGCTTTTGGTTTAATCGTTTTTAAAGTTTTTACTGTCAGGATCAATAATACAATCTTCAAAGGGCTTCAGTTTTAACCCATTGGATAACAGTTTAATCAAAACAAGTGATGAAACATTTATATCTTTGTTGAGCTGCTTTTGAGATGGAGCTTTCAAAACATGATACGAGGATAAACAAGTAAAAGTAGAAAGTTATTTAACTGGACCTGTTGCAATAAGCAATAAATCAACAAGCTCAATAATTTCCATTTGCATGATTCATAGTTTTTCTGTTGTTTTTTTTCTCTTTTTCTACCAAAAACTGGATGATAAAAGTCTTCAGTCTGGTGTTTAGGTCTCATCTAACCCTTTTTTTTTATTGTACAAAGACTTTATAATTCACTTTATTTGTTGTTTCTGTTTGGTTTATTTATTTTGGATATTTAAAATGTCTTCCAGTTCCAGTTTTAAAGGCTCATTGTTGATCTTTGAGAATGTGTTTCTTCACTATTATTACCGTCATATTACTTGAAGATGGTCTCAAAACAACAAATGATCATTTATCGCAATAATTTCTGGGACAATTTATCGTGACAGGACTAAATTCAACACCACTGATGGTGTTTCTATGCCTGAATTTCCTACAGTGAATTTCACTGTTCTAGACATGAACTAATAAAATCTAACATCTGTTTAGATTCGGTCTTGAAAAAATTAGAAAGGTATGTAATTTAATCTGGGTATTTTCCAGGTCTGAATGCATATTTAAAATAAAACCAGTGTATTAAAATACATCCATTTCAAAATTATTAGATTTTTTTTTTCAGAATAGATCTATGATCATAGAAAGTCACTTTCTCTCTAGTGTCTCTTTTTTCCTTTCATCTATTAGTGATCGAGTCTAAAGTAAAAAATTTAAATTTGACAGATCACCTGTAGTTTGGTTTCATCATCTCCTTCTTACTAAGTTTAAGCCATTTTCACTGCAAAAACACAAAATCTTAGCGAGTAATTTTGGTCTAATTTCTAGCGCAAACATCTTAGTAAACTGTTGAAATAAGACAAAACTAACTTACAAATAACTTTTCAGCAATATATAGGAGCTTTTTTAAAGTTCTAGTTCCATTTAGGACTGGCACAATAACAAATTTTAATAACAAACGATAAATTGTCCCAGAAATTATTGCGATGTTTTCAAGACAATTTTCAAGCAATATAATGGTAATAATGGCATAATAATGCAAAAACACATTATCACAAGTCAATAACCTTTAAATGGTGATGAGCATTTAACACTGGAACTGGAAGACATTTTAAATATTTAAAATAAAACAACAAATAAAATAAATTATGAAGTGTAAACAAAACTAGAGCTAATTACCAAATCACCAGACTGAAGATTTTTATCATCCAGTTTTTGGTAGAAAGAGAGAAAAGCAATAAATGATTTAGCTTCTTTTAATTGACCATGCAGTTAATTGATTATTGATTATTGCGACAGGCCTAATTCACTTGGCTTCTGTCATTTATAACAAAACATCTTCCCCATGTAATAAGTGATACTTTTTCATCAATATTAATGAATTATTTAGTCAAAACAAACTCCTATATCTTTCTGAAAAGTTACTTTATTTAAGTGTACCAAGATATTTGCTCTAGAAACTAAATATAAAATTTTTTGCTTTACCGCTCAGGTGCTCCGTTTGTAGTTATATGCAAATCATTACTAACCGGTCAAAATAACCGATTGTTTGGGATCAATTGGAGTTCAAGCTGTTAACTCTGACAAAGCAACTGGATTTTTATTGAAAAGAAATGTTTGCTTCACCGCCTTTAAAACGAGTCAAACAAAAAGAAAGACTGATTGCAGACCTTGAAGTGTCTCAACCGAAAATGAATTAATGTGCTAAAAAACAATCAGCAAACTTTGATGATTCAGTCGGCATCGCTGTGCGACTGAGCCGGTGAATTGGTGCCAAATACGTCACCAGCTGCTCTGCATCCTGCCCGACTGTATCTGTAATTGCTTTGTGTTTTCCCTGTCAAGACAACAAACAGCCGGCATCAGGATTTGTCGAGTAGGAGGCGTAAGCGCGTTATTTCTAGCTGAAATTTTATGCTTATCACTATGACCTCTTTAAGGAGAACAGAGAGCAGGAGGAGGAGTTATTGTACCGTTTCCCGTCGTGTAGCGATGGTTTTCAGGCACGTCTCGCCTCATCCCGGCCAAGAATTTGTCACCAAGCAAGCGTGTAATGACATTACTTCTGTGCGCTGAGAGCTTGTAATTGGTGTGAAATTATCTTATTAAATGAAGCCACTGGAAACTCTTAGGCTTGAATAACGAATCTTGGGGGTTCACTGGGTCAAAGGCGGTCAATTCAGACAAATGGAAAAGTCGTTGAACTGGCCGCTCCCAAAGCAGGAGGAAGATTTTTCCTTCCTGTGTTTCGTGTGACCCCATCAGAGGGAGAAAAGCAAACTGTCACATAAAGGCAGAGTGCAGTCTTCCCTAAAGGCCATTTGCATTTATGGTTTAATAATGTAATGACTCTCGGATGATGCCGGCAAATTTATTAGCAGGGAACGCGACACTGAGCTGGTCAGCAGATTTCTGTTATTAAATGTCTGAAATAGCTCTTATCCTCGGTGATTCAGGACTTTAGCTCACAATGCCGTGTGACTCTTCGCTTCCTTCACCTTTATTACCTTCACAAATTAGATGTAAGTCATTTAACAATTTCCTTTGGTCAGGGTTGAAGTTTCTGTTTCAGACATGTGGCGGACCTGAAAAGCCGGCATTGTAATGAAAATGAAATCATTTCACCATTTATTGCTTGCTTAAAATCAGGCGTTAAAAAACACTGCACAAATTTTTTTTTTTTCTTTGCCTGACATTAAATTAGACTAAACCTTTCATATTTTTGGTCAGAAAGGATCGCCAAAATTATTAATATTTACTAAAAACAGGATATTTACAATAGGAATTTTGCAAAGAAGATTTTTAAGGTTACTATAAAAGTGCACTCACAAAAAAACAGAATCATTTGCAAATGAACTCAGGTGAACTGAACTAAAAGTCACTCGTGTTGCGCATAATGCTAGCTGAGAGATAACCGAAGTTAGCTTTATCAAACGAGAGAGAGTAGCTCAATATAGCCACATAAAATATATATTTTGTACACAAACACAAAACTGCAATACAATGTTTTTTAAAAAGTACTTCCCCGGTGAAAGTCACTGTTGGCCCCGCCCTCTAGCCTGTGAACGTTCGCCTCCAGCCGGTAAATATCCCACAATGCAACTGTACATTAAACATTTACAGTACAGCTGTAAATTTCCGCACGTGATCCAGCGGTCCAATCACGTCCCATATACTGTCCATACGCATTTCAGTTCACAGTAAAGAGCTGTATTTTCAAAACCCAACCACCTTACTGTGTTTTCATGATGTAGTTTTTACAGTGTAATATAAACCGGCTGAAGCTAAAACTGTGACATTTGAGGAGTTTTGTGTATAACAGATTTATGGAAAAATGTACTTTTTATTTTAAATCCAAAATGTATATAGTTTTTTTTTTTGTAAAGGTTTATCTTCATTACTGCTCTGAGTGTGTTGTTGTTCCAGCAAATAGACATTTTTGAGTCTGTATTCTTCAGTTAATGATTATTTCAATAGCCGGTTCATGATGATTGATCTGAGTAATCATTTCAGCCCTAATATATATTTATAAAAGGGAAAATAAATCATATGTTTTTTTTTTTTTGTTCTTTTAAATTTGTATATAGTAATACAAATATATGTAGTTCCAAAGTTGATGGTCTGCAAACTGACTCAGTTACTCCAGGAATGGTTGTACCAGTTTTCTGATAAAATAAAACTTTTCTTCAGTGTTTTAGTTAAAACACCAACAGTTTTCTTTGCTCAACATGCTGTGTTTACTTTATGGCTTTTACTCCCATATTTATATCAGATTAGATTTGCTTTCTGCCTTTTTACTCCCAATAATTTTGTTACGAATCCGGCAGACATTTGTCTTACTGGCTTTGACAGAAACTGCTGCACCTTCTCATGCGAACATAATCGCATTCAGCTCACACGAATCGCTCGTTGTAGCAGCTGGGCAGGGAGGCAGGTAGGAGACACGGTTAGCCTCCAGACTCTAAAGCTGTAAATGCATTTTCTGCTCTTATCTACTGCGCCTGAATAAACCCCACAGCAATAAAACGACACGCTTTTGCTCCACCAGTCATGTCGCAGGTCAGCCTCGTCTAAAAGCTTAATTAGATCAAACGCTGTTGGTTTAGAAAATACCAACGTAAACAGATGAAATACACAAAGCTTTGTGACACAAAGCTCCACCAGCAGTCTGTCACTGCTTAGATTCTTACTTATTTACAGCTCCGTTGGCTTTTATTCAACATCATGTTTTAGTCTTGCATCAAAAGCTGAATGAAACTTTAATAGCAGGAATAGCAAAATAAATTACCTTTTTGAAAGAGGAAGACATTATACTAAAAGTATAAGGTTTGGGACAGTCAAAAAATATGATTTAAGCTCTTAAACTAAGGTAATTTCTTGTACAATGTTACATTTTTATGATCAGCTAATTAAAAATAATATTCTTGTTTCATTTTCATGATTTATTTGAAATGTATTTACTATTTTCCATTATTTTTTGGAAGATATGAGTTGGCCAAGACCATTCAATAAATATGAAATATACTATAAAATACATATTAATGCAGCTTTTGGGCTTTTTTTTTTTTTTTTTTTTTAAGTTTTTTTTATCAATTTGCTAAACCACAAAAGAAAAATGTTTGCTGAGTTTGCTGAAAAATTTTAAATCAAATACACGGTATTGCAATAATTGTAAAAGCTTTGAAGGGCATTCACTGCAAAAACATAAAGTTTTACCAAGTATTTGCATCTAGATTATCGTGCAAATATCTTAGTTCACTTGAAATAAGACAAAACTAACTTACGTGTAACTTTACAGCAAAATTTAAGCGCTTGTTTTCAGTACATAATTAATAATTTTAATGAAAAAGTAAATCCACTTGCAGATTATTATTTATTTCACTTAATTCACTTATAAAAATGTATTTTCTCAAAGGTGAAATAATCTGCCAATTGAACTAGAGCTTTTTCAGCAATATTAAGAAATTGACTAAAAACGAGTTCCTGTATCTTGTTGTAAATTTACTTGTAAGTTAGTTTTGTCTTAATTCAAGTATATTAGGATATTTGAGCTACAAACCAGACCAAAAGTACTTGGTAAGATTTTGTTTTTGCAGTGTAAAAGAATGAAAGTACCAGAAATACAGTGTTCAGAAACATTTTAATTCAAAGAGCCACTTTTGCTCTTGAAAAAGTAAAAATAGTGTACAGCCATAGAACAAGAAATTTTTACAGATGTGCTAAATAAAGTGTTTTGTTTGGAAAACTAAAGAAGTTAAACATTGTTTACTACAGCTTCTGATTAAATATTGTGATTAATGATTTATTTGCCAAGTCACTGATTTTAGCATGAATTTCAAGATTTATATTGATATTTTATGTTAGTGCTCTTTGCAGTCCAGAATTCATGGATTCTGCGTTGTGGAAAATTGTGGATTTTTTATTTCTTTTTGTAGAGCAAATCAAAAATATTTAAAATAAAAGCAGTGTTAGAAGCTGAAATGAAATATAGGCACAATTCTACTCGACACTCTATTGGCTGGCATTTTCAAAGCAGCCAATCAGGAGTGGAATTTATGTTCCTTGAACCTGATTGGCTGTAGCCCCCGGGGGCGGAGATAAGGAAGACGGTAGAGGTTAGCTGCTGTGGTAATGCTAATACGGTTTCCTTTGTCTTTATTAATGCTTGTTAAAGTATAATTGGTGTTTGAACTGTTAAAATAGGAAGTTCTTAGCGTTTTCAAAGTATTCATGACTATTATGAATTCTCTCGTAGCTTTCCTGTGATTCAGGTTTTCCTTTGACCCATTTTCTAACCCTTTATTTATCCCTTCCATCTTCCTTATCTGTCTTTCAAACCATCTTTCTTCTTTCTCCTCTTTTTAAACCTGTTTTCATCCAACTTTACCTCATTTCAAGCCTGTTTCCTTTCACTCATGGTCGTTTTTCCTATTTCCAATCTATTTTCTTCCCTCTTATCAGCCGTATCGCCCTTTTTCATCCAACCTCGTCTCCTTTTCATCTTCGTTATCCTTCTATACATCATGTTCTTGGTTTCTGTTCGTCTTATTCTGTTGTTTTTTTTAATCCTAGAACATAAAGTAAACTTATCCAACACAGATTCATTTCCACATTGTCAAATTGAGTCAGTTTAATCTCACATTCAAATTCAGTTTATCAGCAGCAAATCAATTTAGCAAGTCCTTGTCCTTCATCCTTTCTAATATCTGTTTCATCCACTTTCCTGAACTCAAATGTAATTTCTTCCCATGGTGCCATCTGGGCAGATTAAACAAATAAACTCACATCTTCCCTCATACTTTTAAAATTTTAAAAACTGAAATATGAATAAATGCTAGATGGGTAAAAAAACAATTAAAAGTATCCTTTATTAATATCTTTAAAATGATAGCAGCAAAGTGAACATTTTTACTGCTCAAACATTTGACACCAATTTGCTTACATTTGAAGAAGGTTCACCTAGTATCCCCAGGGAAGCCCAGCCCGTTACCTAGCAACCACAGTGGAGTTCCGTCCATTACCTAGCAACCTAAGCTGAGTTACAGAATGTTTGGTCAGCTTGTTTTACTGCTGTAATCGTGTCTTAAAGAAGCCAAGTGTTAAGAGTAGTTTTGCTCTGCGTGTGTGATTGATGTAGAAAACGGAGCAGCTAACTGGCCGTGGTTTTCGGCGCTTTGCTGTGTGGGAACAGGGTGTTTCTGTGTGAAGGTGGGAACATGTGAAGAGTGGTGTGCCATCATGTATGGTGTGAGATATTTCCCAGTTTTTCATGTTGTAAAATTTTACCACTTGCCCACCTTCTGCTGCTGTTTCTTGTCCGCTTTTTATCTTTTCCCACCTCGGTGGTTCACATTTCAGCTAATGTAGGTGAGACCCGTTTCATCAGAGCAGTTGGTGTCGACCCATACAGTACCCAGTAGATAGTCAAAGCTTTTATGTTTTTTCTCACTTGATTCTATGTATTTTATTGGAATTATATGCAACAATTTTTTGGCATGTTTATTTCTTTTATAATACATAAATAGCTGGTCGGTAACATGCTGGTACAAATCAGCACTAGACATCAGTATGGACCCCTTGGATGTTATTGTTTACATCAGAAATTTTGGAGGGCAAAATTGCTGGAGGGCAAAAAGACGATTCTTGTACGTGCCATCCATAGCTGCACTGCCGCAGTGGAACAATCCCGTTAACTAGACATGTAGGTATTATTAATTTAGTGCAGTGCGTCACAGCAAAGGGAAAAATAACGCCAAAAAATTGTGAAAGAACAACTCTTAACTTTTTTCTCGCTCTCTCTGTCAGCTACGCTATACACAGACGCCTATCCATAGCAACTGACAACAACACCACTAATGTATCAGGATGCTACAAACACTAAAACATTTCCCACACAGAGAACAAAACATTCAGTCCGTTACAGTATTATGTTTTTAGGCTTGATGTTTATTTTGCGATTATTAATAAGTGATTGCTGTGGTAGATTAGCTACCGCTGCTATCACCTATTTAACACAGCAGTGGTTGATTAGCTAATTTAAACTCCTGCTCTACTCATGATCCGTCAGTGTTGGTGTGTGGGTTACCTTTCTTTATTTTGTAACTGAATCGAAACACACCGGATTCCACGTCACATCTGCATGTTACGGTTGTCAAAGTCAAGCTAGCATAAATGAACTACTTCCCTTTCCCTCGCAGTTTTTGCTACCAGTTGTGATAGTGTGGACAATTAAAGCACTGTGTCCCATTTTATTTTATATAGCATATTTAAGATTTAGTGTGTTATATTGATAACATAACAGCTAAAACCAATGGTAGTCAGCAAGCAGCTTTTTGCCCTCTAGCATTTTTGCAGAAAAATGGCCATGGTACTATCAGTGTAATATACAAGTTTTATCAAAACAGGAATGTCCATTAGCGTTGACTTCCATATAGAAATGGAGGGAGGTTCTTGGCCGACCCACTTTGACAAAATAGTTTTCTTTGCCTGCATCAGAAGAGTTTGGACAACTTCTTCCTGCTGCATCAGCGGCCTAATTTTTACCATAATGTCCAGGAATGGTTGTTCTGTGTTTAGCTCCACCCATCTCCTCATTCACTCTGCTGCTTTTTTCTACTGATTTATTTTACTTTGTGTCAGTCTATCATACAAAATCCCAATGAAACCCATCAAACTGTACGGTTTAAAATGTTGAGTTGGAAGCGAAACTTTGCAAACCGATGCATATCTTGAATCTCAAACACTGTTTTTGGTGTTTGTTCTCTGATGTGCTGTTCTTTTGGAGACACCATCAATAAATCTGCGGAGGACACTTGGATATAAAATGCTGCTTGCTGCTTAATGCGAGGCAACAGTCACTCCGTCATGTTAGATAATGCACTTATGGTCGCAGTCCAGACAAAGATGGATCTCAAATTTGTGTCCTAAGCAAGAAAAATGAGTGCGCCCATAATGCTCTCTGCCCCATCAGTCGTAATGCATCCTGTCAGTGTTATATGTTCAACTTTAAATTGAAAGTGAACTATTCGCTTCCAATTATACACAACGCTGTGTGAAATGGGCGGCAGTCATCTCCTGGCTGCAGTGTTGAAATCCCCAAAACCAGAGTTTCTCCACCACTGATAAGTCATGTTTCCGCTGCGGGTTTCCCCTGATAAATACCACCTTCAATGAGTCATTTTAAACTCTAAAGGGGGGCTGGCACTTTCCTGCAACTTTGATTTTTAAATTATAGTAATTCCAGCAAAGACTTAAAGGCCAAATTAGACGTTGTACATTCTTGTTTCCAGTGTCTTAGCCCAAATGCCCAGCTAATAATTATAAACTTTTTGAAATGCAGCTGGAACAATTGCCTTCATTTCACCACTGACACATATTATCATTTTAAAATGATACAATCAAAGTACTTGTAGTTTCATAGCGAAAGGCTTATGGCTGAAATGATTAATTGTGATGAATCAATTATTAATCGATTAATCTGGAGTATACAGAGTCAAAGACCATTTGCTGAAATAATGACATATTCAGAGAAAAAAATAATCCAAAACTGCACAAAAATTTAACACATTTTGAATTCAAAATTTAAAAAAAATGTTAAAATGTTCTATGCAGAGCGGTGTAGATTTAGCTTCACCTGGTTTAAATTCAGCAAAAAAGTCTGTTAAGCACTTTTTGCTATCCAATTATTATTATTAAAAAAAATTGTCAGCAGATCATCCCTACTCCGTGTTGTTTATAAGTCAAGCAGAAACGACTCAGCTTCTCCCATGTTGATACAAATGATCAAGTGTTTATGTGGCTGGACAATAAATCAACAACTATATAAAGCGATAGACATGTGATCAATAGATAATACATTTCATAGAATACTCAATATATAAATTATTCACTAACCTCCGATCCAGAACTGCACAGCATTCTGGGAGATGTAGGCTGAGGAAAGGTTTTAGCTACTCAATCTAGTTGGTGGCCTCAGCTAACTTACTAATTCTTTGGTTACCTAGCAACAAACCTGCTGGGTAATTACAAGTTCCCGCCCACATTTTGGTTACCTAGCAACGACCCGTTGAGTATATAGCGCAGCGGAAGTTTCAGTTTTTTCCACTGTGCTTAAAAATAAACAACGGTTTGGAGTGAAAACTGCGGATAAAACAGTTAAAACAAAAAAACAATAATCAATAATTATTGATAATAACGTGATTTTTTTTTCACGCTAGGGCTGGACGATATGGCTGAAAATTCTAAAGGAATTTTATTACATTTTAGGCAATAAAATGTTTGCTTTCTTATAAAAAAAAAAGAATATTTTGTTTATTTGCTCTATTCATTGTATTTCTAATACTGTATTGAAAAGGGCTTAGATTATTTAATAAGAAATCTGCAGAATGTGGCAATTTTTTTACCCAGTGAATCATCAGAATAATTGATCAAAAAGAAATCCTTAGTAGAAAGCTTTCCCTCATCCACTCCTGTCAGACTCGAAAAAGCATTACACTAATAATCAAAACAATAAATAAAAATCTGACTGCAAAGCCTCAGTAAATATATTCTCATCATGAAAGTCTTCCAGTTTTGCTTACGTCAGCCACTCTTACCTCCCACGCTGTATCCGTCTCTCATTTCCCATAAAGTTGCAACATCTCTGGATTAAAGACATTATAGATGCATAAAATGTTTTAATAAGGAAATATTTAAATAATAAAAACCAAAAAGGTAGCTCTGTATTTAGTAAAAGTGCCAAACTGATGAGAATATATCCCTTTAAAGGAAGAATAATCACTTCATTATTCCATCTGTCACCCTGGTTAGGGTTTTTGATTTGTGTGGAGCATTATTTACCATCGACGTGACGAAAATAAAAATGTAAAGTCACGACAGTGTGCTCTCTAAGCCTCCTGTAAAACCAGGAGCGAGAGGGTGTTACATATCGAATTCAAAGCACATTTATATGTGAGCCTCCATAAATCTCCTTTACTGTATGAGAGGGGACCCGGTGTGGCTTAAGAGCAGCGAGGGAGAGCTTACCGGCGCCACGGTTAGTGGGATTACTCCCTATTGTCGGTTTTTGAAAAGGTATAGCTCCAGTTTCAAAGCTGCTCTAAATTATTCAACAAACCAGGTGAGATTAATTGATTATTGAGCTCTAAATCAATGATAATCAGCGGTTCTGTGTGTAATAGGTGGTCTTAGGTCTTTGTCTTGATCTCTGCCCCTGGAGAAATCTCCGAAATTGGCTCTCATCAGATTCACTAATCCTCGATTTTTACTCGCCCGTCTTAGATCGGCTCCTCATTATTATGCTGAAAAGGTTGAAGAGATTTCCAAGTTTGCCTCATGCTGTTTTCCACTCTCGTTTTTGAGTGGAAAAATTGCACTTATGACAAATGTATTCAGACCCCTGCCAACCTTCTCAGACCTTCAAACACACCAAGGTCTGATTTTATGCAAATTAAGTCCTCATAAATGGTTTATGGGTGTTGTGCATGAAGGTAACAGTGCCGTGTTGTTGCTGGTACCAACCCTGCTAGACTTTGCTCCTCTGTGAGGGCAAAGCCAATAATCTGTTATGCGGCATTGGTTGAAAAAGCCTCTCATCTGGCACTAGGCTTTGATTACCAAGACACTTCAGACTCACCTTGAATAATGCATAGATCAGACTCATCTGTTTTACCAAAAGACATGCTGCTTTCTCTTGTCTTGGCCACCGTTTGGAATAATCGTGGGATTCTTTTCTCATCTTGGAATCAAGAATTCAAAAATCAAGATTTCATGTAATCCAGGGAAAAATATAGTCCAATGAAAACAGCAGGAGATCCGTTCATCCATTTTCCATACCTGAAGAATCTGGCTACTAATCGAGGCTGTGTTAGGTGTTGAACCATATTTTGGAGTTCTCTTAGGTAGACTTCAGAAATTATATTTAAAAGTCCCCTTATAAGAGTCCACTTCACTTTTTGCACATTTGTATACTCCCATTTTGGTCTCAAGTGCTGCTAAAAAAACACCTAGTAATTTTTTTTTCTCACTAAGTTAATGGTTTTTGGGAAAATGAGCCGTATCAAAAATCTCCTGATGGTTGAGTCATACTGCACCGTTACCTAGCAACCCCAGCCCAGCCCAGTCCATTACCCAGCAACCAAAGTGGCGCTCCAGATTGTTTGGTCAGCTGATTTTACCGCTTTATGCGCTGTACAATGGCTGCTGGAAAAGGCAAGTGTTTTGTTGTTGACTTACTATTCAGAAACTACTTGCTGTATTCTTGTTGGCTGTGCAGGAGACTCCACTTCTGCTTTTCAAAGATGTATGGTCGTATGATTGAGCATCTTCCTGCAGCCATTTTCAAGTGCGAGTGTAAACGTTAAGTTGAGATGGGTGTGGCCAGCAACAGCTTATTTGGATTTAAAGTGACAAGAAGCCTTAAAACAGATAATACACAGATGTGAGCAAATAAATTCTCATTATCTAAGTATGATTTTGTGCAAAAAATGTAATGAACATGTTTTTTATAGCTCATGTGCCTATACCAACCTGTTCCAGGAAGCATAACGGGTCACCTTTAATTAATTCTTGTCCCATATCTGACCCATGAAGCTTTGTAATCAATGCTTTGGCTGCTCTGCCAGATTGGCCAAAAGTCATCTCCTGGACTCTGGATGAACTCAATCTGCACAGTAATTTTTCTTTCTCGTTCATTCTGAACATAAATTATGCAGTCAACTACTACTGCTTTTTTTTCACAGGTGAAATACAGATGCACACTTGCTTGGACTCATCCAGTCCAGTTCTGTCGCTGGTATTGCAGAATAAAAGTCCACATAACAACAGGTTTTACTCATTTTTCCACATTCAGCTCACATGTGGTTCAAAAGCGTGATTGTTTAAGGTTTTTATTTTCACTATCAGACATCAAACGTCTGATATTTACCATCCCAATGTTTGCTTTGCTGAAACATAAATAGTGTGGCTGTGAACATGTGACAGGTGGTCTGTTTCCATGACGCTAGGGCACATGCTCATTCCCAGCCCACGTGCAGAATGCATACATTACGTCTGGCACACCTGCTGATATCAAGGTGATCACACTGGATCTCATTTTGGGGTTTGGGTTTGGGTGAGCTGAGATACGGCAAGCAGAGTCCTTGTGAAATAGATGTTACCAACAAAGCTCTGTGCATCAGAGTGCAGGTCACTGAACCTCTTTGGCACAAAAATAACCTAACAGATAACGGGAAGATCTGTTGTATGCTTTTCATTTACAACAGATAAAAAAGATGGTTTTCTTCCATGCATAAATAACAAAGTAAATTGCTAGTGCAGGCTGCTAAAAACTGGACAGTTAGGCCTTTCACAATAACAAATTTTGCTGGACGATAAATTGTCCCTGAAATGTCCAGAGAACATTTTAATCTAATACAAAGATAATAGCATAGTAATGCAGGTTTGCCCTCTCATACACTAATAAAGATTAATTTCCTCCACACTGGAACTGGAAGACATTTTAAATATCCAAAATAAAACACAACCAAAAACAGTAAATAAAAAGGAAATAAAAGCATGCAACATTTTTTCTACATTTTCAGCTGATGTGGTTCCTTTCCTCGCCTGTGGGGGTGCTGCACCAAGAACCACTGAAGGAAACGACACAAAACTCTCTGCAGAAGACATGACCACAACTTTCTTCTTCTCAAAATGTAAACAAAAATACAGTGGCATCAGATTTCAGCAGTTGTAGGTTTTCTCTTTTGTTTTTGGTAAAAGACAACAAGCCATTTCCTTCACTAGCGTTACAATCACACATTTGTTTTGGTTGCATTTACCCAGAATGCCCTGCACTGTAGTCCACTTTCTTCTTTTGTTGTGGTTTCTGGTCCACTTGGTGTTCACATCTGCATTCGAACTGCACCAGAGTTCACTTTAACAGAACCAAGACCGAGATTTTTAAGTGGACTAGAGTTTGCTTTTTTTGGTCCACATCAACCGAACCGAACTTTCAAGACAAACGATCTAGAGTTGGATTAAATCAGACTAAACAGGGTTGTGTGAAAGCACTCTTAACTAGTTTCGAAAGGTATATACTGTAGAACTTCATGGTATTTTACTGAAAGATAACGTGTTAGTCAAATGCTCGGAAACAACATAGGCGAGAAAAGGCGGCAATAACTCCTAGCATCACGTCATCCCCCCGATGGCGTCACATTGAGGATTAGCACGGCTGCTGAATTTCCTAAAACG
The DNA here is from genome assembly GCA_903067095.1 of Girardinus metallicus. NCBI lineage: Eukaryota > Metazoa > Chordata > Actinopteri > Cyprinodontiformes > Poeciliidae > Girardinus > Girardinus metallicus. The sequence continues at coordinate 62,516 of CAEGAE010052772.1, read as the reverse complement.
TAGCCAAAAATTGTGTGTGGTCGCCTTTGATTCATGTCCAGGGCCGTTGATGGATCTAACTTTGTCTTTTGAAATGAGAAACGAGCTTACACAATCGTTTTTAAAAATCTGCCTGCTTGTTTCAAAGGAGACGGGGCAGAGGAGAAACTAGCTTTGAAGCTATAGCGGAGTGTGACTGAGAGGATGACACTGTCTGTGGGCGGTAATTGTTTGAAATGACTATCAGAGAGGAAGGCTGCGTTTGACTGTGATTCACTTTTCAGGCATTAGAGTGCAGCCAGTTGACCTCAATTAACAGCTTAAACGGCTACGATGTTTTGCACGGCCATACACACACACACACACGCACGCACACACACACCCCTGCGCACGCACACACCTTTCTTTCTACTGTACAGATATTGTATTTTTTCCTCTGCGATGTAAATTGTTTCAAATTAGACTGTCGCTTAGTTTAATTTTTTTTCTAGAAGAGGCCTACTTCCAGTTTGAGAATAGGTATGATTTATGATCAGATATGAATGATACAGCAGCATGTAAATGCAGTAAAACTTATAGATTTATTGAAAAGAGTTAAAAATTAATTTAAAAAGTATTAACTAAATATGCAGATTAGAAATACTTTGTGAACTAAAGCTGAGCTAAAATTGCTGCTGATTCATGAAAATCTTGACAACTAAGGCACAAAATGGGACAAAAATCCAACAATTAGACATGGGAGATTTACACTGAAAGAGTAAATCAAACATGAAGTGTTCCTGCGCTGATCACAGATTAGGTAAATTGAGTAAAAGCAAATTATGCAAGCAAGCAAGAAAAGCTCCGCAAAACAAAACAAAAAGTAAAATGAATGATTACAGATCAATTCATCCCTTTGCTAATTTCTCAATTTTTTTCAACATATTTTATCCTCATAAACAACCACTACTTTTTTTTCTTTTCTTTTATATTGTAGAGTTGATGCAATGTAATTTAATTTAGTTAAGCCCTATTTTCTAACATCACTTTATTATGGATGTGACCAATTTAGGGATCAGTTTTGCTTGATATTCCAGATTCCAATTTTTGTCTAACATTTGTACAAAATGAAAATAGAGCATGCTCTATTTTATATTGAATATTACAACATTTTCATAAAACCACGCAAAAACAAGAAAGATCAGATGAAAATATATTTTTATCTTCAAAGTAGTCTTGTAAGCTTGGATTTTTTTTCATGGTTTTCAAAGTCTTCCAGCATAGATGAGCGCTATGTATCAAACCATAAATGTACTCTAAATAATTAAAATTGCAGTTTATCATCACATATTTGCCATATTTGTTTCTCTAAAGAGGTTGGGGACCAGAAACAAATGTAATGAGTAGTTTTGCAGTGCATTCACACCAGCCATGTTTACTCCGCTTTAATCTAATTCGAGTTTGTTTGTCTAGAAAGTCCAGTTTGTTTCTGGAGGTGGGAATGTGTAATCGAACTCTGATGCAGACCGAACTCTGCGAACTCTGATCCTCCTAAAGACATCGGTCTTGGTTCGGTTGGAGTGAACTCTGGTGCGATTTGACTCCGTATGTGAATACCAAGTGGACCGGAAGCTTCTCCAAATGCACTGTCCGTAGCAAAGGGCATTCTGGGTAAATACAACCAAGACAAATGCGGTAGTCATGCGCTATCGGAAGAAATGGCTCCTGTTTTTTGTACCAAAGGCAGAAGATAAATCCTAAAATCACTAAAATCTGACATCACTTCATTTTTGTTTACATTTCATGAAGAAGAAAGTTGCGTTCATTTCTTCTTCAGAGGTTTGCGTGTCGTTTCCTTCAGTGGTTCTTGGTGCAGCGCCACCACAGGTGAGTAGGGGGAACAGAGTGTTCAAAGTGCTTAGACTGCAGTGTGAAAGGGAACCACAGCAGCTGAAAATGTAACAAATTTGGTTGAATCGATTTTCAGTTTTTTTGATGGCTAATAAATCTATCCATTGATCTAGATGCTGGGGCTGCAGCATCCAAAGTGATGTCATCTTTTCAGTTCAGACCAGATTTCTCCCCCAAAATGAAGTACGAAACAGAAAAGGAGTATACTTTATCAGTACCGGGCAGTCCCGCTCGGGGCACAAAGGATGTAAGGTTGCTTGTAAAACAAACACCTCACACACATTTACCTTAGACTTTAAAGGACACAGATTAACATCCGCCTTCTCCTCAAAGTCTTTGCCTCAGACTCACTGGGGTGATGCAGAATTAATGAGAGAAAACTGCTGGGGAGGTGGTGGGCATGAAAGCAACAGACAATGTCTTCTGCTCTGAGAGAATTATTAAAGTGCCGGTTGCCAGGCGGAGACGAGGAGATCAGTGGGAGCCAGGCTCGGCGCGCGTCAGAAGGGAGGCCGAGAGCAGGAAAATATGTTCTGTTTTGGCTCCCGTCATTTAGCACCATCTGCTCGGTCATTTGGATGTTTGTGTTTGCTTTTTTTTCCTCCCCTGTAAACTTGACAGGGGGACAAATGCAGCGGGTGTGAAGCAAGATAGGATGATAGATGCTCTCTGCATGCAAAGTGTCAGTAAACAGAGCAGCCAAGATCAAGCAGGGCGCAGCAGGGGAGTACAAGTCAGGAAAAATGAGATACCGTACCGCTCATCATTAAAATGTTATCCTTTTAATAGGAGTCTTCATCTGCTTTCTCTGTTGATTTTTATTTAATGTAAGGCTTTTGACCATGTAGAAATAATAATGTCACACCGAGATTTTAATCTTCGGTTTAATAATCTTCAAAAATTCTTCAAAAATTTTATTACAGTTTTTTTTTTAATAAATTACACTTAGTGCTAGACCCAGTAATTCTTGTAACATAAACGTAACTGAAGTGTTATTACTTTATTCATTTTGCTTGGACGGTACGGCTCAAAACCACGACATAAAGGCTTCATATCAGTCGATATCGATAATTATCGATTCGTTTTTTGTTTTAGAAATCTGAAATACTGGCGGCAGTTACTCAACAGGTTGTTGCTAGGTAACCAAAGAGAGAGTGAGTTGCTAGGTAACCAAAGAGAGAGAGAGTTGATTCCACTAACTTTGCGTAGCTAGCTGTGAGAGGCTGAGTGGCTAAAGCCTTTCCTCTGCCTACATCTCCCAGAATGCTGTGCGGTTCTGGATCAGAGTTCAGTGAAATTATTGAATATTGACACTGATATGTGTTGATTTATTGCCCATCACTAATGTTCTAATAAGTTTTAATTAGTAATGGTGGGCGCAGTTCCGCTTCATAGAGCGCCTTAGCATTTTTGCTAATTTTGAACACATTTAGCGCGGATATTGTGAAGTTTGCTGCGATTTAAAATATTTTGAAGCTCTAGTAACAATCAAAGCCCACATCATCAAACATGCTTAACAGTTGTGATGACGTATTTTTGCTGACTTGATGTTTGGTTTTCCACAAATATAGTTCTGTGTATTACAGACAAACATCTGTACTTTGGTCTCATCTGTCTAAAAGTAATTCTTCCAGAAACCTTGAAGCTCAACTTTTATTTTAGAGAAGAAACTTTCCCTTTTGAATGCTTTCCAAATGAGCCATATGTTTTTCTAATTCTCCTAAGATGGTGGCTGGATCTGAGATGTATAGCTTTTGAATTTATTTTGCAATTTCTTTGACCCAACAAAACTGAGGTGAAGTTGACATCCACTCCTGGAAAGATTATCAACTTTCTAAAATGTTTTCCACTAATGATTAAACTCTAGAATGTAAATTTAAAGCAGCAAGCTTTAAATTTACTCTAATAAAAGTGATAAGACTTTCTCTAATAAAAGTGATAAGACTTGCTGATTTTAAATTAAAGAACATTTTGATTGGCAACATCTTTCGTTTTCCCCATGACTGCAAATTCAGCAACTCAAACTCTAAATATTTAATTAATCTCTCAGATTATTTAATGTAAACACTCACCTAATGTTACATTTAGATCTTGTTTCAAACTCTCTCTGTATTTAGCGCTCCATGAATAACTGTCTCTAAAGGTTATAATTGTCTTATTTCACAATGGTCTCAGACGTCAAAGTTGTCAAGTCTCCACAAAGACATCACAACAGAAAAGGCGAAATAATGACAGAAAGGCGGAATAGCAACGTGTCATCATCATGGGCAGCGACACCACCATGCTTTGCGGCCCTGACATTTCCTGCAGCTCTCAAGGGTAATAAATTTCTTCCTGTTTGCAGTGATATTTTCATCACGGCGTCGTCTTCTCTCTCTTTGCTCATCATCACCTAAATGGAGCTTAATGTGACTCTGAGCGTCGGAAACTGATTGTATCCCAGATTATCAAGTCGGTTCAGTTGGAAAATCATATCCAGAGTTTGTAAAGGTGCTTGAAATCCTTGAAAAAAGTTCTTGAAAGTGGTTGATAGTCGATCTGCTGTTTTGTAATAATCTAACGTTTGACTAAAAGCTTAAATTTGGAAAACGTTATTTACAGTTGAAACCAGATATTTTCTTAAACCCAATAAAAAGACAAAGACTGAAGTTAAATCAGACTAAACTTTTCTTGTTTTAGATCAATTAGAATCATCAAAATTATTTCTGTTTGCTAAGTTACAGAAATTGAGATGATTTTTTTGTAACTTTCTTTGTATTTTGTGTTTAAGCATCTAATTAGTGCAGAAAGGTCATTTACCCTACCACCATTTGTTTTGATTATTTGAAACAAAACCAAATAAATTACTTATTGACCTGTGTAATTGAAATAAATGCTGGCATATATTTTATATGTTAAATACTGAAATTGGAGGATATTGTTTTATTAAATTAGTGTTTTGTCCTTGAACCAGTCAGGTATTTAGGGGACATTTCAAAACATAAACGTTATATTTTAGTTCACCTAGAATACCGTCACAAGACTATTAATAGCTGAAGTGATTTGAGACACTCTTTCATTTTTGTCCAAGTGTGGTGCTGAAAAGTTTGAAAACTTGCCCTGAAAATGATTTAAAATAGCTTGAATTTACTGTGGAAAAGAGACGCTTTGAGTTTTTTTTCTTTCGTTTTAGCACCACTGCTCTGTGTCTTCACTGGAGGTGCTTCAGGAGGAATACAAGGTTCGTCTCTCTCTCTCAGAGCAATGGGGAAGGTTTAAAGGGTCAGAGTGAATAATTGTTGATAGAGTTGATAAAAACCAGCAGCAAAGATGGAGTGTGCGCAGAAAATAGTGATAGAAAGGGGAATCCCCTGGGAGACAGGAGATTTGAAAATGGTGCAGAATATTGAACCAAAAACAAAGAGGAACTCAAGGGAGTAAAAATTCAATATCTCTATCCCCTAAGGAACTGCAGCATGACAGACTAATCCCTGCAAAAAAAAAGTATTGCATATCAAAGGACTAAACAAAGGAAAGCATCAGAACAACCTTCCCACCGGCGTCTAGAATAAACTCAGTGCAACTGAAATGTTTGAGAATGAAAGTTTCACTTACAGCTGTTAGTAAACACTCCAAAACAATCGAAAAAACAATAGAAAGTATCATAAAACAGAAATAAACTATACCTGCTTTCGGCTGGATCTCGTTTCCTTTACAGAACTGAAAGACTTTTAAGTAATGTTCAACACGACGCCTGGCCTAAAAAAGATGTTCAGCTCCAAACTATGTCATTGATCATTAATTAAAACGATTAATTTCTTACCTTTCGGGGAGTGTTGCTCAAAGTTTTCCAGGCCGAGGATCACTTACCCCAATTAACAAACACTCACAGACCACCTAACTTAACACCTTAATATATACAACCTGGAATGAAAATATTAGTCTCTTAACTTATTGTCTTTGTTCATCCTAATGGACACGACTACTCAGGTGTTTTAAGTTATCTACAGATTCTAAAAGTAAGGATTCTAAGCTTTCAGATCAAAAAAGTTCTGTGTTGTGTTGCATTAATAATGTTTTAGAGCCATTTGTAATTTAGTAGTATAATAACAGAACAATAGACTTGAAACCAAACAGTTTCTTCCAGAAAGTAGACAGCCCACCATAAATGATCTTATTTTAGGTGTTAAGATGCAGCTAGTCAGCGCGTGGCGCAGCGCAGTTCACCGCCTCGTCATCGTCATATCACTTCCAGCCCAGACACAAACCTAGAACTGCACACCTGCGTATCAAAACGATGTTCAAAAACTAAAGTTCTGCAACTCACCCTGAGAAACTTTCCACCGGTGTCTTATGGTTTTCTTTTTAGTGACCCAATCTTAAGCTACTTGTCCATTATTATTTTTAAACACAATCCTTTGGTAAGCTAGCTGAGCGTCACACTTTGAGCTAACGACACGACAAATAAACGGTAGCTTACATGGAGTACCTCATGGACCAACAGTAGTCTGGGGACCACAGTTTGAGAAAGACTGCCATCAGGAGACACTGAGAGAAAAATATAAGAGAATAGCGACCACACCTTACTTTCTCCAGATCAAGACAAACACTTGAAAAGTCACAAGCTCCTTTTTTGGGTGAAAAGGCGTGTTTATTCATTTTCTGCGATGCCGGTACAGAAGTCTAAACGAGAGGCATGGAGGACGATTTACAATGTTTTCTACGGTCTACAAATATAGAACAAGCTTCCAGAAAACTACAAAACTGCTGAAACACTGAGTTCCTTAAATCAAGGCTATAAACTGACCTGTTTTTCAGTTGACTTTGATTAATAATAACTGGAACACTGATCAATATTATATTTGATGTGCTTGATAATTTTGATGATGGCGTTGAACAAAACGTGATGTTTATTGCTTGTTTCCTTGTTGGTGACTTTATAATATTTGTATGTTGTAAAGCTCTTTGAACTGCCGTAGTGATTAAATGTGCTATACCAGTAATCTTGACTTTACTATGAAACGGCTTTAATCACAAACTTAGATGATGCGTATTTCTCAAAGAAGGATTTACCATCATCATTTATTACTTTTCTTTAATCACTTAAACTGCTGCAATTTAATTACGTGAAATGAAACGCATCAAATAATATTTAAGTAATGAAGGTTCTAAAAATTAGTAGATTTAATAAAGTCTAGCAGTCATCAATCATTCATTGGTCCCTCTAGAGTTTAATTAAAGAGGTTTGTTGGCTTGTTTCTTGAGTCCCCATAGTTAACCCTAAATAGAGCGTGGAAGTAAAAGGTCCGGAATGTTTTCCGCTGACACCAGAACCAACACGACAGAACAGAACGAGACATTTCATGGCACTGAATCGGCAGGATTATCTGAGTCATTTCAGGTTTAAGGTTCCCACATTCCTGCCACTGTCCATGGCTGGAGGAGAGAACTTCATATCTAACTTTAAAGGGGACCTGTTATGGAAAATTCACATTTTGGATGTTTTTATAAGTTCGTTTGGGTTTCTACTGTTTCTAAAAACAACCCAATCACTTAAAGAAAACACAAAGCCTGTTATTTGGCAATAAGTTCATGTTTTTTGGTGTCTGGAAAATGGGCGGTTTTGAAAACGTAAAGATTCTTGAGTCACATGGTGCCGTTACCTAGCAACCCCAGCACTTTTAGTCAGCTGTCTCCGCAGTACAATGGCTGCAGGAAGAAACCCCTCCCAAACTATTTTCTTGATGACTCAACATTCAGAAACCACTTGCTGCATTCCTATTTGTTGCGCAGGAGGCTCTACTTCTGCTTTTCAAAGTTGTATAATTGCGTATCTGTTTGCAGCCATTTTCCCATGCGAGTGTGAATGTTGAGTTAGGGGCGTGGCCAGTTAAGGTTTTTGGATTTAAAGAGACAAGACGCCTTAAAACAGCTCAATCTGAACGGAGCTCAAAATGCACATAACTGCACAGACTAAAATCTCATGACATAAGAATAATTTTGTGTGAAATAAATGTAGTCAACATGTTTTGTGTATTCTAACCTGTTCAAGGAAGCATAATAGGCCATATATACAAATAAAAAAGTGGTAGTGGTAGTTTAAATTACTAAAAAAGTTCATTAATAAACATTTTTTTGCAGAAAATGTAAAATTTAAAAGTGTGAGGTTGAAGTAAAGACTAGAAAACTGTCATTTTAAAACAGGATGTCTCTTGAAGATGCCAAAGTTAATCAGCAGACATTGTTTGCTGCTCTGCTGCATTGTTACCTTAGTGCATTCTCATGCTGAATATAAAAGCAACTGAATGTTAGAAAAGATATTCAAGGATTTACAACCCGTTCAGTAGAAGAAGAGCTTCAGTTTCCTGTTTGCAGTAGCAGTAGCTGCAGGACAGAAAACAACAGAAACAGGAGCTGAAGGAAAACGTTTGACCAGTTCTTCATCTGCATGCATGAAACACTCTAAATATTCTTTCATCACATCAAATTTACCCTCTAACCTGCTTAATATGCATGAAAAGAAAGTCAGTGTACTTTACTGTAGCGAATCATGGGAGTCAAAGACAAAAACACCCTCAAACAAACGGCTGAGCTTCCCCTTCATCAGCAGAAGGCTTTTTCTCTGTGGGCCGGCATCCTTTCTCTGCCTTATTAATGGCTCTGCGTATGAAAGTAAACAAAACCAGGCCTTTTCAAAAAAGAGCAAATTTTCTTTTCATAATGCAGGTTGTGGAGGTCATTCGCCATGCTTCACGTCGCCTCCCGGCAGAAATAAAGACCGGCTCAGCAAGCCCACACAGCTGCCTCCTTCGTTTTATCATTACAATAAATTACTCTGCTCCGCGGTCTTCCTAAAGAGAAAACTTTCCCCCAATAAAAGCCTCCCGTTTTTGTTACCATTTGTTCCCAGTGTGAAGGGTTCGGGGGAGGGGAAGCAGCTCAGCTTAGCTTTCGACACAGGAAGACGTTGTGTGATGTTCTTCTACGCAGAACCGCCCACAGGCAAAAACGTGTCTCACAGATTACTGCTGAGTGAAGGAAGCAACTAATAACAAACTCGTCTGCATCAGGCAGCGTCCTGGCATGAGTGAAAGCTCACATGTTGATGAGGAAGAAGAAAAATATCAGAACCTGTCTAGTGGAAAAGCAGTGAAATAGTTCTTGTGCAACCAGAGACCTTATTGTTTACATTCTGAAGGCTGTGATTGAATGGCAATTTGTTTAAAGTAACACAGAAAGACTCGAATAAGATGCAAAGGGAAATAGGTGCTTGACATGCTCTCAGAAATGAAAGAGGCTGGATGAAATGGTTTTACCAGGTTGTTATGAAAAGTGTCAAGTTGGTTAAAAGACTCGGATGATGTGCATGGATCAATGCTCTGCAGCTGAAAGAGGTTTTACACTAAAACCTGAAGACCTGGAAAGAAATGACAAGTATTCACAGTGTGTGTTGGTGGATCATAAGCAGATTATAGTAGAGCTTCAAATACAAAACAAAGGAACAGGAGCCAGAGACAAAATAAACAGATCAACATGGCCTTAAATATGGATAAATTCCTCTTTTCCTATCGGCCCTTCACATTGTCTGGAAAGCTTTCTGATATTGAACGTGGCAGGACCTCACAAAGCTCCTTCGCTGGAAAGGTTGATTGAAATAAAAAAGTCTTTTAAGGAGACTTGTTATTCAAAATTTGCACATTTTTATATTTCTATTTGTGTCTCTACTGCTTCTAAAAGCACCAAAATGTTTTTTTTTTCTTTTAAAAACACATTCTGCTGTTTTTTTTTGTCAACAAGTTAATATTTTGTTGAAAATTGAGCCAGCTACTGCGCTTTTACCTTGCAACCCTACTGAGCCCAGCATGTTTGGTCAGCTGGTTTTACTGCTGCATCCATTGTACAATGGCTGCTGGAGAAGACAAGTGTTTTATTGCTGACCTACCATGTAGAAACCACTTGCTGCATTCTTGTTAGTTGTGCAGCAGGCTCCACTGCTGCTTTTCAGAGCTGTACAGTTGCGTAAATGCACATCAGCAGCAGCTTATGTGGATTTAAAGGGACAGGACGCCCTAGAACAGTTAATAAGCAGAACTGAGCAGACTAAAATTTTGTTATCTAAGAATGATTTTGTGTATTTCCCATATTCTAGCCTGCTGAATGAAGCATAATAGGTTTTCTTTAAAGTTCTTCAAGGATCCTTAATGGGCTGGGTATAAAATATTCAGTGGCAGATCCCAAAAAATGTTAGCTATTCCAAGCCAGAGGATTTATTTGATTCCACAGGAGCATATAAAGGCTGACTTTTATCAGCAGTTCAAATATAAACATGCTCTAGTCGAGTTTGACAAGCATTTAAAAAATACTCATGAGATTATTTATTATTTGTGATTGTTTTTGTTATCATTCAGGTTCAACTTTCTGACTTGATAACAATCAGAACATTCAATCTCTCCCAAATTCAAAGACAAAATGTCCGGCTGTATGCTGATGACATTGTCCTTGTTTGCTATAATTCTGTCCATGCTTCTGAAAAGTGATCTTATCACAGAAAAACCAAAAGATCCAACTTAAGAAAAAGTCCAAAATGAGTAGAGTCACAAAAAAAATAAATTCCTTGGAAAAGTGAAAAATCTTCTGACAGAATAACAAAGTTTTGTTCAAGTGAAGGTAACGCATATTCAGCTCAATGAAAAAGTCCTTGCTTTGAGTTGAACCCAAATTATCATGTGCAGCACATCTGCATTACGACGTCTCATGCCAATCTATCTATTTCATAATTCATTTCAGGCAAGCATGAAATGTTTTAATGAGTGCCGTGTATCCTTCTATAAATCCTAAAGTCTGAAAAGTACATCTCACGTATTCAGCTCTTTACATGCCCTCACCTTGCTCTTCTCTCTTCAAAGCAAAACCAGGAACTACACTATTATACGTATGCATATACATACTTGTAAAAAGTTAAATTCCAATCAAATAGTAATTTCTGTAAGCTTACGTTAATGTTAAGTGGGAGTAACTGAAGCTGCATTTTATCTTGGTTATATCACCATCAATACGATCCAAATGTTTTTATTTATCTATAGGAGGTATTTTAGGGTCAAGTATGGAAGGAATAAAATAAGTGCTTTTGCAGTTGGTTCTTATAGTGCACATGTTGACCTTAAGTCACAATGAAGAAATAAATTTGGAGAGATAACTTTGCCTTTTTAACCAAGTTATTATTGATCCAAATGGAGATAAACACCGATAAAGATGACAGTAGATCAGAGGTCTCCAAACTTCTTATTACGTAGAAAAAAAAAAAAAGAATTAAGATAAGGTTTTATTTTATTTTATTTTTTTCAAAATGAATATTTATGTTAGACTTGAAAGAGATTTTAACAACCGTGTATTAGGACCATCGTAGATACCATAGGAGGAAAAAAAATGCCAAAAATCTTTGCGATTAAACTCGGAAATTTTCTAGAAATCACTTAGAAATTTCTGCGTTTCAAAAGTTTAACATCTTCGATATTTGTTACAAAAATCTACAATAAACTGCTACTTTCGATTCAAAAATTTTGGCTTGCGTGACAAAAAGTTTGGACACCCCTGACCTGTTTGTCTAAACCTGTAAATACTTAAAGGAAAACCCACAGGAGGTTTGCTTGCAGGCCGGAGAAGGAAGAGGAAACTTCACAATATCTACGAAAGGTGTATCAATCATCTTGCTGAAGTTTGGGCAAGAAAACAAAAATCTCCCTGAATCCCATGTAAGCATGACGTCCTCTCTGAGCGATCAGCTTGCCACAATGGCGCTGAGGTATTTTCCTCTGAGTGTTTCTGACAGGTGACAGATCGTATCGGAGCAGCATGCAGAGCCATCACGAGGCACGGTTCAGCTGAATCGCCCGTCATTGCAGATTATCTCACACAAATGGACAGCTCTCCTGCCGCGAATGTCAAGAGCGAGTTTTTGAGTGGAATCGGAGGCAGATGAGTGTCTGGCGGATCCCGGGCAGTTCTCCACGCCGGCTTAGCTTCTCGTTCTCCAGACGTAAAGCTCGACGAGCTGCAGCTCAGATTTAGGGGGTTGTTTGTTTTTATCCTGCCTGTTCCAGTAACTCCCACCTCACCTCTCCTCGGTTATTGAAAGAAAGTTTCTTTATGCACTTTCTTTCCTGCTTTGTTTTCGCCCAAGTGCTGCTTATTTCATTTTTGCAAGACAAGAGGTTCAGTGGAGACTAAAAGGGATTCTCTTGAAAGCAAAGCGCCGTCGAGTCAGACCTTATGACACATTTTGTCTGCCGCCTTTGAGTAAAAGGAGATTCTTCTGCTGTAACAAAACAGGCAAATTGCATTCTCCGTGTCCCCGGGCTGTGGGTGTTATTTGTCGCCTGCCGAAGCGACTTCACAGCCTTATCTTCCCTTTCAAATTGACCACACAATAACAGCCGCCTCTCCGCAAAGTTGTCCCATTAAAACCGTCACAGGTAAACACTGCTGCCTGTTTTGGGCCTGGAATGCTATCAGACGTTCTCTCTCTGGGCCTCCGCATCAGGCAGACGTCAGGCTTTGAAATGTTAGTTATCAGTGCAGCAGATCCCTCCCCCTTCGTTTATTCCAGAACATCCAGCTCTCCGTCGGGGATGTGGTGCATGTGCCGGCCCGTGTTTGCGTGCTAGCCTGTTTGTCTGCAGCCAAAGTGGCAAACTGCTAATGAATAATGCAGGGTGATGGTGATGTGTTGACAGCTCAGACGGCTGAGAGCTGCCGAGCCGCGTATCAGTGATAATGGCCCATTTCCCTTCTGCACTATTCCACCCTTTTATTACGACAAATCCCCTTTTTTTTTCTTTTTTTTTGTAATTTCTCCTCCCCAACCACCTCAGCGTGCGTGTTTGTGTGTATCAGTGTTTGAAGGAGTTTGTCGGACTTGAAATCCAAACATTTTGAATAATGCAGCTGAAAGTTAGCAGCTGATTGGTTTCTAAATTGATTCCTCTTGCTTACATTTCTGGATTGGATTGGTATCTCTGACTAACGCAGTGGTTTCTCCAGACAGTTTTTATCCATATCACACAGAAATTGTTTAAAAATAAATAGTGTTTTATGCAGCTCTGGAAAAAATTGAAAAACCCCTCATGGTTATTCCACCAAATATTGATTTCTGAACTGAGTTAAAACATTAGTATTCTTGTTTCTAAATGAATATCAACTTGTTTTCTTTGCATTATTTGGGGTCTGAATGCGCTGCATCTTTTTCCTCATTTTCTGCAAATAAATACAAAATGTTTGCTTGGAATTTTGGAAACATGTTGTCTGTAGTTCATAGAATAAAAGAACAAAGTTCATTTTACTCAAATATAAACTTGTAAAAAGTAAAATCAGATAAACTGATCATTTTAAGCGGTCTCTTAATTCTGTCTTGTAATGCTTTTTTTCCTTTTTGCACTTCTCAAATCGATGTTTAAGGTTCCCAAGAGAGAGTGAGAATCATCCCAACATGCTAAAGTTTCACAAGGAGGATTAATAGCAGCAGAATAGGGGGATGGTACTCTTTTTATTAAATAAATAAAGGGAACGGTGAGCGTTTCTTTGTTAGATTTACTTGATTGTTTTTGTGAAAATCCAAATTTGCAGCTTCCACGTTAGAAAGCACGCCGTAGAGTTTTAATTTTGGACTCCAGTCAAAAGTCAAAGTGTCTGCGGCTCCTACAAAAAGTACAGTAGCCGACCATCTCAAACACCCAGACATAAATCTGAAGTGTAAACCACAGCAAACTTCAGTATCACAAACAGCTTCACAACAACAGAGTGCCGTCTCTTTTCCAATTAAACCTTGTTGAGAAAAATCAAATACATTTGTTTCTTTTTAACCAAGTTGCTGGATTTGCTACGAACCCAGTAACACTTTTTACTTATGCATCGTATCTTATCTTTCGTGCGACATTCACCACTTTAATCGCATTTTCAGCTGAATGATGTTTTCCTAACATCATCCCGCCTGAGCTGAGGATCTCTGCAGCTCCTCCAGAGTTAGCATGAGTCTTTTAGTTTTGCCTTTCTTGACACCAATGCTAATCACTTGTGTCAACAGGAAACATGAATAAATACACTAAAAAGCTTCATAAAGTCTCGGTCCTCTTCAGTTTGGGTATGAAAGGAACAGAGGTGAACTGTTGTTCCCATTATTTGCGCAGTGGAGTTCAGAGCAGAGATCATTACTGAGCAGCGTGAAACTGGAGACACAATCATTACAACTCCCCAAAATGTGTTTATTTCTAAACTTGTTTACTTATTTTTTTAAGAGCTATAAGCACTGTAAAACAAACATAATGGAAATCTCTCTCCTGTGTTCCTATTTGACTTCGCTGCATTCAATGAGCCTTGTGTTTGCAAACTGTTTTTAAGCATTTACAGTGAAAGCCGAGTGACGCTTCTGCTCGGCTTGAGGTCTTGGAAGAAAAGTAAGTTATTTGTCTGGTTAGAGGTGGTTTTCATGGAAAAGTTAATAGTTAATAGAGTTTACTGAACACTTTTTCTAACTTTAGTCCAGTTGTTTCCAATAGAACAGGGGAGTCAAACTCATTTTCGTTTTGGGCCAAATCAAGATCATGAATGCCAGAATGTGTTAATAAAACCTGTTCACATACTGTTAAAATATCAATTAATGTTTTTAATTAAATTATATTGAACATCTTTTCAGTTCCTCCAGGATTTTGTGATTCTTTTTGCCACTTTTTGCTGTAAAAATCAAAGTGTTTGTGGCACTAATTTGGAAATATTTGCGCTTATTTATGAAGATAAATGTTACTTTTTATTACTTGCTGTTTAGATCATGGACTATAATCTGACATCAATTAAGGCTGAGGCAGCTGTTTAGTAGAAATAAGAACGTTTATGACAATTTTTGAGAAAGATCTGCAATAAAGTCCCAATTATTAGTGCAAAAAAAAGTGCAGAGATTCATTGATTTAGTGTGAATTTCCACAATAATTCTCAAGAAACTGATTGATATGATCAGTAAAGTATAATTTGGCAGTAAACAGATAAAAATTGCATTAATTTGAATGATAACATAATTTTTAAGAACCCTTGGTGTTTAGTCAAGAATCTAGAGGGCCACATAAAAAGCTGTGGTGGGCCGGATTTGGCCCACGGGCCTTGAGTTTGACACATGTGTCAGAATATTTAATTCTAGATAAATTATGAAGCGTTAACTTACTAGGCTGTTTTGTAAACTTTCAGTTGAATAAAGTTCAATATGCAGCTCTAGAAAAAATTAAAATGATAATTTTCACTAATTTTACTCTTTATAGGTTTATGTTTGAGTAAAATGAACATTGTTATTTTATTCTATGATCTATTGACAACATGACTCTGATGCTCCAAGCTAAAATTTTGTATTTATTTGCAGAAAATGAGAAACGTTTGATGCGCTTTCAGACATCAAACATTGCAAAGAAAACAAGTTCATATTAATTTAGAAACAACAATACTAATGTTTTAGTCAGGAAGAGTTCAGAAATCAATATTTGGTGGAATGGGGGTCAGTGCAGTGGGCCCTATATAAATATGTATGTATATATTTTATATATATATATTTATCTATTGGTAGAGAGATCAGTCAAACCAAAGTCATGAGTTTTGGAATCTGGTGTAGATTTGTTCTGACGTTTCTTTCTTTTATGAAATAATAGCTTATATTTTCAGTCTGTTGTGTCTCTGGAGAGTCCAGACGGCCACAGGTGTTTTTCAAGTAAAATAAATATTAACTATATCTTCGTATATTTCTGTTTTCAGTATATTTTGGCTTGCTGAGTGGCCTTGGGGAGTCTGTGGCCCCCTGCCCGGTCCGACATGCAGACTCAGGCTTTAGACGTGAACATCAGACTTTCTTCTCAACCTCCAGCCAAGATGAAACTCCAACTCCATGTTGTCTGGATAAAAATGATCAAAGCTGACATGTCTTAACTTTGAACATCCACAAATCAAACACTAATAGTCTGGGGCTCATGAAAAGATTATACATGTTGGTATTGATTTGCCCACCAGGTGCTTGAATAATTGAAGAGCTGCCTGTTGTTCCTCAGCTTTTCAGTAGCTTTTTTTTTTAAAATAATCTCCAGTCAAGTGTAAAGGCTCCAAAACTTGAGTTTTAAATTAAAAACCACATTGAATGGGGCATCTGTTCAAGGAGACGACGATGTTTCTGCTGACCTTCTATTACCATTACATTCAAATTTGCATTTCAGCTCTCAGTGGAAGCATTTGTTGGAATAATTTAACGACTCGGTTGAGCTGTAATGTATCAGCAAAAGGTGCAAAGGTCGCTGGAAACTCTGTAATTGCCAATTATTCATATTTGAATTAGTGATGGATATTATTCTGACCAAGATTTTTTTTCTTTTTCTTTTTTTTTTTCTGCGTTTGCAGGATTCAGTCCGGCTCTTACCTGAGCACCGGCTGGTTCACACTCATCCTGGCCATGGATATGTGCAAAGAGATCCATATCTACGGCATGATAAACCACACCTACTGCAGGTAAGACCAGTGACGGCGCGACTCCCTGCCTCCTCGCCACCCGCTACTTCCTTATGGAAATAAAAACGTCAGATTTCATAAAGCTGATAAATTAAATTCACATCTTTAACTGCACACTGTTTCATTTCCAGCAGTGGAGAAACACAAATAAACCGACAAGTAAAAGTACTACATTAACATTTTCTCTTACGTAAACATAAATACTTCCTGTATTGAAAGTAAAAGTACTTGCTGAATGTAGTCCTTAAAGCAATGCTCTACAGTGTCATTACTTTCTTTTATACCTCATTTTAACCAACAATGATGCAAATAATGTATGTTTTTAATGTGTTACACTTGGACTTGTGGTTCTGTGCATCAGTCGAGTTAAAGAAAAATTAGAAAGAGAAGTAGTTATACCTGTGATAGTTTTTATTTAACGCAAAGCACAACCAACGTGTTTATTTTAATCCTTATAGTTTTAAATGAATATATTTTTAGCAATATGCTGAGCAATATCACCGCTAATTGCTATTTACTGTTATATGTTTTCTTTATTATTATTAATTATTTATTCATCTACTTATTTTTAATTTTCGTTGCAGGCTACGCTTGGACTAACAAATTTCCCCGCCTTTACGGATCAATAACATCTTATCTTATCTTATCTTATCTTATCTTATCTTATCTTATCTTATCTTATCTTATCTTATTTTATCTTATCTTATCTTATCTTATCATTAGACACGCCTAACAAAAGAACTCTGTCATTAAAAAATACGGAATATTTCGCCTTGTAATGGGGTCAATAGTGAACAGCATCTTAATTTCCTGACACCATTTTCAAAACTTTTTGAACCATTTAACTCAATTAAATCATGTGATACTGTAAAACAAATCAATAAATGAAAAAAAACTCAACGTAACGTGTAACACAACACATTGCACTGCAAAAACAAAAACCAATTACAGTGTTAGTAAACGTGAAATGAGTCAAAAATAACTCAACAGTAAATTCTGGGCTTATTTTAAGTAATTTCTTACTATTGATGAGAAAACACTTTTTCTCATCAATAGTATTTTCCACTTGCAATGTGGGAAAAAATGTCTTGTTACAAGTGAACTAGTACTTTCACAGCAATTTTAAGATAATTAGAGCAAATGTATTTGGTAAAACTTTGTGTTTTCGCAGTGTAGAGAACTGTAGTGGAGTAGAAAGTACAGATATTTCATATAAAAGCTAAAAGTATCCATGATTCAATCTAATTAAGTAAAGAACAATACATTCAAAACATGGACCCCTTGCATGTTATACCTGGACATGTTGCGCATGCACACAACGCTAGAGGTCAATAACATGGTTTTAACTGAACATTTTTGATAATTAGTGTCAGTAAGTGATATATTTCTTTAATTTGAGATAAGAGGTAGGATTAAATAAGCGTTCATGTCTTCCTGCTCTTTCAAACAGAAAGAGTAGCTAATTATTTTGTTCAGTTATTTTGTATTCACGTTTTCTCTGTCCGACCGATTGCTTGTTTTCCTGTTTTTAAAAACCTGTTTGAAATAAATAAATACCTCGCTACATCCCAAAAAAGGCATTCAGCATCTAAACTTTTCTTTCATTCTGAATGATAAAAAACATAAATATGCCATCACATGCTGCATGAGACTACTTATACACTTAAGACAACACCAAAATATATTGATTTTACATTTTCGTGTTGATGGGGAGTGAAATATGATAGTTGGCAGCTTAACCAGTTTTTTTCTTTCTTTTAATTATCAAACAATGTGTTTTTTAAACAATCAGGTGTCCATTTCGAAGCCAAGCTGTTGGATTTAATGGTTAAATTTCCTTTCTGGCATCCATACGGGATTTTTTTGTGGTGCTACTGAGTCCATCTCCGCCTGCCTTGTGTCTCTTGCCGTCCCTTCTGCTTTGAGTCTCTCCTGTGAACGCGCCCGTCGTGTTTTCCCTGAATCCTGGCTGAGTGATTACCGTCGGGCTGCGAGGCCGTAGGCGGGATGACAAGCAACGCCGCTCTGAGTTCGGCTGCTCTCTTTCTTACTCTCCCTCTCTCTAAACGCGTCGCAATCTGGATGAACTCATCATCCACCTGAACCTCCTCTATCCCCCCCCGAATCAAACACGCTTCCCAAATGCATGCTGGAAATCCAGCTTTTCATCCTGCGTACATTCCCCGGTGCGCAGCGGGAGCTGAGATAAGAGCTGCAGACACATGGCAGAGAGGCGCGCGTAATTCAACCGGCACAGAGGAGATTTGATGATTTAGCGAGGCTGTTACTGGATACTTCTCCCCCTCTCCGCCTGTGCATCGTTTATTTCCCCCCGTCCTCATTGATGCCTGCAGATGTTGTGTTTTTCCAAGTTTCCTAACTGACAACTTCCATGTTTGCATGAAGCGTTTCAAGGTTTTCAGATTTAGAGCTGCAGCGATGGTGAGATCAGTGGCAGGATGGAGCGAAGCACAAGTACTTTGTATACCTGTACTTAGGCCTATCGCAGTAAGCAATAAATAATCAATTGATCACATGATAAATTATAACAGGCTCAATTTCCATTTGCATGATTTATTGTTTTTCTCTTTTCTCTCTCATTGTACCAAAATCTCGACAAAAGTCTTCAGTCTGGTGTTTTGCCCTTGTTTTGAAGGACAGTTTTGTTTACAGAGACTTCATAATTCATTTTATTTGTTGTTTCTGTTTATTTATTTTTTTATTTTTAAAATGTCTTCCAGTTCCAGCGTTAAATGTTCATTAGAATTTAAAGTTTATAGATCTTTGAGCATTACTATGCCATTATTATCATTATATTACTTGAAAATGGTCTCTAAACAACAATATTATCGTTTATTTCAGTCATTTCTGGGACACTTTATCATCCAGCAAAATGTGTTACCGTGACAGGCCACTAGAGTACAATTATGTCTGTTTATTTGGACCTTTACTTATGTGCCGTGTAAGACTGGGAAAAATATGCCTGAAAAACTCACAACATAAGCATTTCATATTTGTCAAATAATTAATCATTTTTTTGTTTTAAACATTTGAAATGATGCCAAACTGCTCAAGTGACCTTTCTTGTTTTCCAAACAGTTTTCACTCCATGTTTTTTTTTATTGTTATTATTATTATTTTTAAGCAGCTATAAGGAAATCTTTAACTGCTGCTCAAGTTACTCAACAGGTCGTTGCTAGGTAACCAAAGAATGAGTTGCTAGGTTACCAAAGAGAGAGTGAGTCAGTCGATTCCACCAGTTTTGGTTCAACAGTTAAAGGCCCCGTTTACACGACAACAATTTTGGGTGGAGACGGAAGAGTTTTGTCGCGTTTCCGCTGTACGTTTACACGAAACCACCGAATGTTTACTTTGAAAACGGGTCCCAGAGTGCAACGTTTCTGAAACGTACCGGTGGGCACACTTCTTCTAATGCGCTGAAGGCGACGCTAATGTTTCGTTTAGCATGCTTTAGCGTTGGTGCTACTCTGTTGTGTAGATGAGTGCGATCCCTTCTGTTTATACTGATCATGTGACTATCTTCACTGTCCAGCACTCGTGTAGGGTTTGAATATTTTCTCCAGCTCCGGTGAAACTGAATTTATTTGTTAAACCCGGCGCGCCCCGCTGTGTGACACAGAGGAGAAGCAGCTGTGCGTTACAGGGAACTGGCAGACAGCCACAGTCGCTCTCTTGCTGCTGCTCCTGTTACGGCTGTTTCTCTTCTGTCTCGTTCATCCTCCCAATGCAGTTGTTACACAAGTCATCCGCTCATAAAGCTGTCAGACGCCATTAAAAACAGACACCAGAGGACACACATTGAACCTGATCCGCTGCGTTGTGCTCTTGATTATTTGTGGTTGAGTTCATATTCTTTTTAATGAACACTATAAACAGGAAATTTAGGACAAAACACAATAACCTTCTTTACTCTGCAGTGAGACATTTGCTGCATGTTTTCAGATTTACTCTACTGGTTATTTTGTATGTCTCATGCTGCACTAAATTCAATGCCCTCCAACTAACACCCTACATTTCATCGATATGCCATCGTCTACACTAGCGTTGTTATTGTGTCTTACTTCACTCAGTTACTTGTGACATATTTCATCCCAACAGGAGTTTCTGCAGCTCTGAGTTAACTTAAAAACTCAACTGTATTCTCTTGCTGGGTATAAATTGTACGTAAAAACTCTTTTT
This sequence comes from Girardinus metallicus, assembly GCA_903067095.1. Taxonomy (NCBI): domain Eukaryota; kingdom Metazoa; phylum Chordata; class Actinopteri; order Cyprinodontiformes; family Poeciliidae; genus Girardinus; species Girardinus metallicus. The sequence goes on along the minus strand of CAEGAE010052772.1, from coordinate 41,942 downwards.
TTTTTTTTAAACAATTAGCATCTGCGCTCAGTGAATAAAACATTATGAATGTAATTGTAATTTAGTTGCCTGGGTGATTAAATGTCATTAATATACCTGAGTGAAGTTGGACCCCCTGCCGTCTTCATATTACACAAAATTGGTGTAAAGCGTTTGGGCTTTTATCAATTTAAAGATATTTAGAATAATTATTACAAAATATGCTACAAATGTTTTAGATGCAAAAACATAGTACAATTACATTTCTAACAATTTTATTTGATTTTGTTAACATGAGGGGGGTTGAAACTTAAAAACAAAAAAAATTAAATCTTAAAAATTGTAACGGCACAAACAGAAACAATTTGCTTCCATAGTTGTTTGTCGCCATATTTTATTTGATTTTGTAAATATGGATTGGCTGCTTGACCTTTGATGACCTCTGGAGACATTTATGAATATCTTTAAAATAACGTCAGCCCAAACATTTGACACCTCAAAATGTATTTAATCGATAGACATAACAAAAAGTCGACATGTTTAGATTTTGAAAATAAATTTTGAAATCAAAACTAACCTTCTAAAATCTTCAAATCTTATTTAATAATACCAGGGAACATTAAAGATAGTAAGTGAGTCTGTTTTATTTATACAGCACCTTTTATAGGTCAGAAAAACACAAAGTGCTTTACCAATGGAAACAAATGTTAAAAATACAAATAACAACATAAAAAAAATAAATAAAGACAGAAAACAGAGAAGTAAGTGCATCACAAAACTAGTTAAAAGTCATTCTGTCTAAATGAGTTTTCTACTGTTCCTAAAATAATCAGAAGCATCGAAACAGAACAACGATGGAGGCAAACAAACAATCTGAGTTATTGCATATCGTGATTTCAGTATTGGCTAGTCTTAATTGTATTGTGATATGATTGTTTTTTTTCAATTGCCCAGTCCTAAAAAGTTGTTGTATTTTTGCTTTACTGATGCCATGCAGCCCTACTAATCACTACTATGGCACAATAAAGACATACTAAACGTTATTTTTTAAATTAGTAAGTATTTGTGTAACAAATATTGAAAGTCCATTAAAAAAAAAAAACCTTAGAAAAACCTGAGGAACTAGAGAACAAATAGATGTTTGAATATAATAAAATGTAGTCTAAAACTTTTGCATAGTATCAGTATAGTTCTTGTCTGAAAAGCTTTTGTGTAAGACTCGTTGGGATTCGCTCCGATTGAACAGCATTTGTACGATTTTGGCTGATAAACCCTTCGCTCACAGATGCAGCTGCAGTTCATCCCGGAGCTGCTGGACGGGGAAACCTGATTCCCCACCCGGCATGTTACACACAACCAAGTGGGAGCTGTTGTTGCAGGAAAGTGTTTGGAAACAGATAAGAGCTCAGAGAGAGCACTCGGCTGCTGATTGAATGTATCGGTTTATCCCGGCTGAAGACGCTAGCGGGTCATTCAGAAGCACCGAAGCTGGCTGGCGCCCAAAGTGAGGCTCCGTTGAGACAAAGTCCTGGCATTCACTCTGAAATCAGGCGTAATTTTGCTATGGAGCAAAATTTCATCCTGCTAAAGTTCAGCTGTGCATAATTTCAAGCCATCTGCCATCGATTACTATGACTTTATTAAGTCCACAACCCTTTAAATATAAAATTCACTCATTTTTAATTTACTTTTTTTTTTCTTTTTTTTTTTACATAGACCATTCATGTTCATGTTTCATTGGCCCAGTCAAAGTCCTTTTTAAATCCCATTGTCCATTTTTTGACTTGAAAACTGATCTTCATTGATGTTCTTCATCCAATGTGACTCAGCTTGAGCTATTTTACAAAGACAAATTCGGTAAAAATGACAGCATATAGATGTTAAACTCTACTTAGTTTGGATCTGTCAATGACTTAAGGGTTGGAACTTTAATATGTTAATTTTGATTAATTAGTTACATCAATATCTTACAGCAATTTTTGTTTTTTTTCCATACAAAAGTCCAAAGTAGGAACCTTCGTGTTGTGTTTCTGGTACATCTGTAAATGTGACGCACAAGCACTGTTTGAAAAAAAACAGCAATAGATGTCAAAACCGCGTCTTTTGGTCCATTGGGGGTAAATTTTTTCTTCAAAAAACAATCTGAAGGAACGCTAGGAAAACTATAAATGTGTTCAAGTTGTGCTAATAAGACTTAGCCTCTCAGTGAAGCTATTCTAGCTTGAAGTAGCATCTCAATGCTAAACATGTTGCAGCAGCTAACAGTCGTCCCCAATGCTAATGTTAGAATTGGAGCATTTAATTACAGACCCTGTAATTACATTTTAATCAGATCTCACCACTAAATAGAAGAAAATTAAATGTGAAAAGTTTTAGGTGTGTGAATGTTTTTGCAAGACTTAACCGTCCAACTATTTGGTGTCCAGACCTGATAACTGGATGAACTCTACCTTCAAAATAAAAGGTTTTATCACCTAATTCATGTGTAACGAGCTTCTCTTGCTCTTCAGTAGAGAAAGATTTAGTCTGATAACGTTTCTCTCCTCCTCCTCCCTTTAGGACTGAGGGCTACAGGCAGGTTCCCTACCACTACTATGAGGCGGGCAGCCGGGACGAGTGTGCAGAGTACCATCTGCACGAGAGCGCCCCCTACGGCGGACACCGCTTCATCACAGAGAAGTCAGTTTTCGCCAAGTGGGCCAAGACTCACTCCATCAAGTTCTTCAACCCTCCGTGGCAGCTGTCGTGACCCCGGCTGACCCTGAGCACGAGAAAATCCACACTAAAGCAAACACACACATCAGTTTTCAGATTTCTCCCCATATCTGTTATTTCGTTCCCATTTGGTTCTTCAGAATTAAGCGAAATCTGAAGCCTAAACGTGGACGTGCATCTTTCATACCTTCGGCTTCTTGGATTGTACGTTTTCAGCAGATGAATGTGGAACGCTCCCTGCTCTGCACTGGCAGAGCCAAATATTTGCAGCTCTGTGAGTCCAGCAAAGAACGCCTTGAGAGGAAAAGACGTTATCTGATGTTAACTCGTTTTGGATTTGGGGGGGGAAGAACTCCAATCGGACGATCTGTGTCGGCTTGGACGCCTCATCAGCTTCTCTGCTGTTTCCCCTTGGAGTTCGCCTCCTGTCAGGTTGTAATTAATCTGTAACAAGCTTCTTTCAGGCTTTCATCTACTGAAGGCAGATGCTCTCTCAGTTTCAATTTGCATCGATCCGTTTAAAAAATCTTCAGCAAACAAGATTGTTTCGCTTCGTGAAAATCAGGTTGTAGGTAAAACCAGAAATGTAAATCAGCTTTGTTGTGTTTCAACCTGAAGACGTCGGCTCCTTTTTCTTGCTATAATCCAGTGAAGCTAAATTTCATTGTGGTTTTGGTTTTAGTCTCCGGAGGGTTTGCTGATTTACTGTGCCAATGACAATGTAGGCAGTACAGCACAGAGAGCGAGGTGCAATTAGAGAGTCCATCTCTCTGGAAGCAGTTTGTGCCCCTACAGAGGAGGAGATTTATGTGTGCAGTGAAACCATTTGAAGTTAATTGTATCCCATTATCATTTTGTGCCTGCAATATACTTTGCAGTTCATTGTATAGACAAAGAAGAAGATGCATTTGCTCTCTTTCTCTCATCTTCTCATCCAGCTTTGTGCCTCTTTGTGTAACACATCGCCGTGTGGACTTTATCCCGCTCGTCTCTCGCTCAGTAACCTCTCATCGCATCTGTTACAGGACGGTGAAGAATAACCAGTGGGTCTTTGCTGGGGCCTGTGGGACCAGCGATGACAACTGAAAAGAGTCAAAGACTTCTAATTTAGGCAACTCAGAGGACAGTGAGATACTTCTGCTGCAGCGTAAGCAGACAGGATGGTCGTGCTTTGCAGGTCGGCTGTAGTCACGTGAAAACTGGGCTAAAAGTTTGGAGCAAAATGTGCATCGCTAGCCTTTAGAGCTGTTAGACAAAATCACTAAAATAATGTATAATGCTTAGCTAATAAGGACCAAAAGTGACACAGTTCAGTACACAAGCACACTGCTTTTTATAGCTTTTTTTAACCATAATCATCAAACCTGCAAGAACTACAGGCTAAAATACTCAAAGGGTGTTTTCACGCCTGATAGTCCGGTAGATGCAGTCAGATTGGAGACCAAAATTGCAACAGATTTGTTACATTTTCAGCTGCTGGGATTTGCTTTCACTCTTCAACAATCAAAATAATTGAAAAACCTGTTCCCCTCCTCGCCTGTGGAGGCGCTACACCAAGAACCACTGAAGTAAAAGACACTGAGTGCAACTTCCTTTGTCACGAAATGTAAACAGGACCGGGGTGAATGAACCTTATGTGTGATGAGTTTCACTTTTAGAAAGAAGTGAAAAAAATATTGAACTCTTTCACAATATAATTTTTTTTCCAGCTATTTTTGTATAAATAATGGATACGAGATGATGCCTATCTCCACTTAGACATCACAAAGCAGCACAATGTTTACAGAAGTAATAATGGACGCCGCCGTGTTTGGATCAATAAGTTGTTAAGCAATCAGAGCCGACAGTATTGTCACAAGATCATAACAAGAAGAAGGAAGTGTCGGCTCTTTTTGCTTCAGCCAATGTTTACATCTGGATTTACCACGTTAGGCTTCTTCTGGTGCCGAATTGTGACACGTCTCATGTCGATAACATGTGACTGCAGACACATCTCAGATACGTATCTGATTCAGTACCACATATTAAGGGCTCACAAATTGGATTTTCTTTCCAGGCGAAAGAATTGGAGTTGGACCGTTCAGACTGCTTTGAAAAAATCTGATTCGGGCTGCATTTGGCTTCTGTGTGAACATAACTCTAAATGTAGGAGAAAACAAGCAGCTAAACATTGAACCACAGTAATAAAGTTTTGGTCGAGGTATGAAATATCTGCTTTTCCAAGAACAAATGATATAGATTATTAAAAAAGAAAAAGGCATGTAATGGATTTTCTTCCTCAGCCGTGGATAAAAACATTAAGATGGAGCTGAAAGCCTGTTGGAAAACAAACCAGCATTAATGTACCTCAAGTTAAAGGGACCCCTGTGGAGTTTCCCTGCAAACAAACAGCAGCTTCACTCACATTCAGTCAAAATGCGTTCTGTTAAGTTGTGTTCAGCAGACGCGGTAATTAAACTCCTTTAAGACTTTCTTTCAGCTGCCTTTAAGCCACAGAAATAACAGCCTGCAGAGCCACAATAAAAAACACAAATTCAGCACCACATAATCCAGGAGATGATCTTTATCACTGCTTATAAAGTCATTGTAGGATTTTGATCTGTTTTGTTTTTAAAACAGAAGTGGGTAATTTTAGACTTCAAAGTATAACAACATGTACATTAGGATTTTCATACTGCAATAGAAACTCACAAATCAACAAACAAAACAGAAGTTTCTGCAAAGTGCAGAGTATTTCAGAATTTGCCGGTTTGAAGAGGTGATCTAAAAAAATTTGGGTTGTGTTTTTAATCACTAACACATGGATAAAATGGTAACAACATAATAATGCAAGAGAACATGATCAAATATCAATGAACTTCAAATTCCAATGAACATTTAACACCGGAAGACATTTTAAATATTCAAAGTAAATAAGTCTCTGTAATCAAAATTCTCCTTCAAAAAGTTATGCAAAATTCACTTTTTGCTTTAGTTTTATGTCCATGTTGGTCTTAACTGTCCTAGTGGTTTTTAAAAAAAACACCAGTTTTTGGCAATATGTTTATGTTTGTTGGTGTTTCAAAATCCTCCCGATTATTGAGTCACATTCTACAGGCACTGCGCCGTTACCTAGCAACCCCAGCCAAGTCCAGCCCCGTTACCTAGCAACACAAGCTCAGCTCCAGTACATTTGGTCAGCTGGTTTTACCACTGTGTATACTGTACAATGGCAGCTGGAAAAGATAAGTGCTTTGTTGTTGACTTACCATCCAGAAACCACTTGCTTCATTCTTGTTGGCTGTGCAGGAGGCTCTACTTCCGCTTTTCAAAGATGTACAGTTGTATAATTTCCTCGTGCGAGTGTAAACATTGCTCGGGGTGTGACCAGCAGCAAATTATTTGGAACTAAAGTGGCACCAGTGTACGTTTTTGGTCTAAACGCTCTAATCCTTCCCTTATAATCAATGAAGTTGTATTAAAATCATAACCGTGATTATTCTGTAGAAAAATCATGACATTTTTCACCACATCGGCCACGCCTTGTCCATTCCTTCTCTAAGTTTTCAAACGTCTGCAGGAAATCCCACAGCAAACATTCAGACTGTTCACACCTCAGTAAAACAGCTACTATTGATTATATCTTTTAGCTGCTGAATTTACAGCTTTAAATTGCATAAAGGGGTCCGGCAAATTAATCTGTCAGTAGCTGTTATGATTCACTATAGAGAGAGATATTGTATCTTAAAAAGCACTAACTCAAATCCAGCCTTTTAGAAACAACCTGAGCAGTCCTTGAGAGACAACACAGCTGCTCCAGTGATTCACCTGTTCAATAATTCTGCTTATTTCTCCAGGAGATGCACCGAATGATGACCTCCATAAAACTGCTGTATGCATTAATCTGTTTGTGGGTTTAGGCTCTTTATTAGTCTGCAGAGATAAGCTTTAACTCACAAAGCTAAAGCTAAAGTAATTGTTTTAATTTGGCAAATAAATTCCAGTGTTTATCAGAAACTAAATGCATAGAGATTAACTTCCTGCCTACTGGCAGTCGATAAAGCAAATGAAGGCTAACGCGACTAAAAGCTCAGGAGGAGCTTTATTTTAGCTCAGTTTTCATTGGAATGGTGATTTTAGTTGTACCTGCAAATCGTGGCATATTTGTAGTTGCAACAGGTGCGTGGCATCCCTGCATCACCTTCCGCTCGTTGGAAATCAGCAAAATGTAAAACTGTCCTGTTTTGAATCCCTGAGCTGGACTGAAGGTTTTTGGGGGTTGGTCCGGGTCAGCGTTCCCAGCGCCGCCCTGCTGAGCTTCACCAGCAGTCGAGATTTTTGAGCATTTTGAATTGATTCAGATTTTTTTTTTTTTTCAGCACCGCTAATTTTTGGTCTAGTTTCTAGTGCAAGTATCTTGCTAGACAAAACTAGCAAATATATAAGACAAAACTAACTTACAAGTAACTTCTAAGCAAGATATGAGTTTGTTGTAAGTAAATAATTCATTTATATTGATCAGATTATTTCATGTCTAACATGGGAAACATGCCTTGTAAATAAAATAATCTGCCAGTGGAACTAGTACTTTTTCATCAATATTAAGGAATTATTTACTTAAAACAAGCTCACATACCATGCCTAAAAGTTATTAGTAAGTTAGTTTTGTCTTATTTTAAATATCCTAAGATGTTTTCTCTAGAAATTAGACCAAAAATACTTGGTAGGATTTTGTGTTTTTGCAGTGCACCCCTCACAGTCGTGCATGTTTCCAGATTAACAACCATTTTTCTGGATTTTCCCTCTCAGCCTGGGATTGTACAGTCATCTGGCAGCTCTTCATCACTCTTACCACTGCAGCACAAACTGTAACCGCGTTTCACTCAGTGGGGAAAGTTCTGCTGTTTTATTATCATCTAATGTGACTTTAACGGGACGTTTATTACATCAGCTCAAGATTTGCTCCAAGACTTTTGTTGTATGTTTTTTTTCTTTTAATAACAGTTGCCTTTATTGTATTTTGTGTGCAGTACTTTTGTAGCTTATTTTCTGATAAGCAAACATACAAAAACCCATGAAAGAATATGTTTTATTGAATTATCAGTCGATTACAGTCATATCATAAGTTCAAATGGGACTGAATTTGGAGACTGAGAAGATTTTACTACCTTAAATCGATCTTAAAGTTTTGTCTTGACAAAAGAAATTAGAGGGAAATTGTAGCAACACGGCCTGATAATAAAATAAAAAATGAAATTAAACAGCGAGGACCTTTAACATTCACTAATTAACATCATATATCTTGCTTTGTGCAAACTGCAAAGCACAAAAAGGTCAGGCTGACATTTTCTGTGTTATTTCAATATAAAAGATGTTTCAACTCTGTAAAATTACTCTTCTGAAAACAAGTTAAAAAATGTTCAAAACAATGTTTTGCTCATGTTATAACTGACAAAGGAACTAGCATTTTTTTAAAAATCAAAATTCAAGAGTTACTTGTAAGTTAGTTTTGTCTTTTTTTCAGGTGTACTAAGATATTTTCATTTGAAACTAGACAAAAAATACTTACAGCTTTTGTGAATCTTGTACGATTTAAAAAAGTTTTGTGTGCAGGTACAGCAAAGTTCTTGATGCCTCAGTTCTTTCTACTTTGCTTCATCTCCATGTAATCCTTCAGAGTCTCTCTGTGCATCTACAGCGGGCGTGTCAAACTCAATTCGGGCTGGTTGTGCCAGAACGTAGTGATAAAACCTGTTCACAAACTGTTAAAATATCAATTAATTTTTAAAGTTAAATAATATTTTTGAACATCTTTTCAGTCCCTCCAGGATTTAGTGATTTTTGCAATAAAAATCAAAGTGTTTGTGACACTAATTTGAAAATATTTGCGCTTATTTATGATGGTAAATGTGACTTTTTATTACTCGCTGTTTAGATCATGGACTATAATCTGACATCAATTAAGGCCGAGATAGCTGTGTAGTACAAGTAAAAAATTTTGACAATTTTTGAGAGAAATCTGCAATAAACTCCCAATTATGTATTAGCACAAAAAATGTATTTTGATTAGTTGATTTTTCATGAATTTCCATGATAATTCTCAAGAACGTGGAGGGACTGATTGATATAATTTGGCAGTAAACAAAAAAAAACTGCATTGATTTGATTGATAACATAATCTACATAAAAAGGTCCGGCGGGCCGTATTTGGCCCACGGGCCTTCAGTTTGAAATCTACATGATTTCTGAAGGTTTTTCTGTGAACTCTGGTTGCTTTTCACTTATCTTCAGGTGTTTGTAAATCCACATAACTCTGACATTTTATTTGTAAAACGGTTCCTAAACTCAAAGGAAGAATCAGGGTTGTGTTAACAACTAACCAGAGAACCGAATAGATATTTACATTTTGCTGCCAGTAGGCTGTCACACAGACACATTTATTAAGTAAATAATGATTCAGCGTTGTCTTTCTGCCCACACAATGTTATTATCCAGCTAACTCATACTGCCACTGTCACAGTTTGTAGGACTTTGAGTTAAATTTGTCTGATTTCTGTATTGTGGTTGGTTGTAATGCTCTGGATTTAACCGTGGTGTTATTTAGCTCTTTGTGTTTATTTATGTAACCATTCATCTTTGTGTTTCCTCACTACATCAGCCTAGCCTGTTCCTTTTTGCAGTAATCACCTTCCTCTGTGTTTGCATTCAGACATTGTCAGATTTACTTCTTCCTCATCAGTTTTCTTCTTTTTATTCACCTTTTGTGCTTCTTGCTGCTCTTTTCAAGTCACAAGAGTTGTAGAAATGATAAAATAACAAAATTCCATAACCTCATGTTACGCCATGCAGACACTCTGTCTTCAGTGATGAAGATTATCTCACTTCATTTTTGTAATTTCAATTTTGCCTGTTTTCATTCACATCCTCGACTTGTTTAGATCCATCCTTCCTCTAACCTGAAACTGATGGGGGTCTTTTTTCTACTTTTTTTTTTATTTGCTGTCTAAATGTAAATCAGGGAAAAAAAAAAAGAAGAAGAAACAAGTGTTCAAGCAAACTGAAGGTCATTTGATAATAAAAATAACTGAAAAGCTGCTGGCTTCTAATTAAAGCGAGCCGCACAAAGACGGGAATTTTCTCCCATCATTTCTCCTGTTTTGGGAGGTGATTACTGCCTCCTCTCGGATTCAGGAGCAGCTCCTTAAAGAACTTCTAATTGTCTGATTTCAGTTCTTTGTGAAGCGTTTTATTCCTTCGTGAACTCAGCTGCCAATTTCTCAAAGTGCTTTCTCGCAACGGTATTTCTGTCGCCTCCTTTCTTGTGCTTTTTATTTTGCATTGTAGCACTCCTTTCCTTTAAATCATTCAGGTCAAGTGTCCTTGTAAAATTGTATCACAGGGAGTGTTTGAGCTGCACAGAATGTGTTTTCTTTTTTTGTTAACACACCCAACACACTCCTGCTGTCTGGGGGGGGGGAACGCTGCATGTTGCTGAAGCGTGTGTTTTGTTAAGAAGTGATTATATGTTGTTAGTCTGTCATTTGCTGTCTCCTTTTTAGCTATAATTAGATTCACTGTGATTTTCTGATGTAAATTCTGTCCTCTGTGTGTTTTATTCTCTTTTCGGGGATTAAAGAAATCCATCAAACAATCTTTGTGTGATTAAATCCCTCTCAAGACAAAACTGAGTGTGCAGAATGAGAATACACCCAACTCGGTGACGCGCTCATGTTCCATAAATGTGGGACTCAGGCGGAGCTGTCACGTCAGATCAGGCGTCTCGTTAGATTTTTAAAAACGAGACGAGACGGTGCTGAGTCCAGACTTTTCCCGACAGCTGCGGTTTGGATGTAATCTGTGCACAAATGAACAGGAGCTTGATTATCGACGCACTCGTTTGTGTTCTTTCCGCCACAGCAATCCATAAAATATGAAGAGGAGAAATTAAAGGACTGCCTGATACAATCCCTCTAATTTATGACAGCAGAAATGTTTTGCAAGCGAATGAGGTTGGAGGATGGTTCTGAAGACATAAACACTTCACTGCAAACACTAAATACTTACCAAGTATTTCTGGTCTAGTTTTGAGTGCCAGTTTCGTTGAAATAAGTCAAACTAACTTAAAAGTAACTTTTAAAAGTTTGCTTTCAGTCAGTAATTCCTTAATGATGAAATTAATCACTGGATTTTTTCACATATTATAAGTGAAATAACCTGCAAATGGAACCAGAACTTTTCTAATTAATATTAAGGAATTAAGTTAAGCTTCTACATCTTGCTGAAAAGTTACTTGTAAGTTAGTTTTCTCTTATTTTAAGACATTTGCACTCAAAACTAGACAAAAAATGTTTTTTTTTTTGCAGTGTTATTATACAATTCCTTCACGCTGCTTGAATTTAGTTCATATTTTCTCACTTTGACGATCACAAACTTCCATGTATTTTAAAGACAAATTCATAATTGTAAGATAAAAATCACAGCACAGAATAATTGCAAATACAATTCGGTCAGCTGATTTTATTTTCTAGCATTCAGAAAATCTAAATTTTGTCCATTGTTCTTTCTACTTTTGCCACAGAGCCTCAATTGAACTTTGACTGGGCCATTCTAATCCAGGTGCTTTGATATAATCCATCAAACTGTTGCTCTTCCTCTATGTTTGCAGGTAAACCTTTGACGCGCTCAAGAGTTTTTTGGATCCTCTTATCTTATCCTCTGACTTTAAAAAAAATCTTGTTTTTTTTTTGTCTTATCTGATCAGACCAACTTTTTATCACGTTGGCAATCTGTAAGTGAAACTCTCAACAATTTTCCTCCTACACCTCTTCTATAAAGCCCGAGTTTGTGGAGTGTGAGGCAAAATAGATTCTCCACCTGAGCGGTGGATCTCTGCAGCTCATCCAGAGTTACCCCGGGTCTTTTGGCTGCTTCTAAGATTAAAGCTCTCCTTCTCTGACCTGTCAGTTTAAGTGTAGGTTCATATCTTGTTAAGTTTGTAGTTGTTCAGTAATGTTTTCTAACAAACCTCTAATGGTGCGTTCACACCAAATGCGATTTGAGCATCTGGTTTACATTCAAAGTCGAGGGCCCGTCGCGACGCGATTCACACAACTAGCGATGCACGATTGAAGCTTTTCGAGCACTTTGAGCATTTGACGATCGTCCAACGTGGCCAATGCTGGAGATGGAAAATCTGAATTTTTGCCACTCGACGCAGAGCGTCAACCAATCAGAGAGACTCCGCTATGTGACGTAGTGGCCTGTAGTTGGTGCCAGGAGATGCAGGCACCGATGCGGTTAGCAAGTAATCAAACTGGGCTCAGCTGAGACGAAAACGGGTCTGATATTGACCCTCGTTTGCGCCCAGCCAGCGAGTGAAACTCACAAAACCTCTGAATTTTCTGGTAAATTCAAGCAACTGCCCGACGGCGACATTCTGTTGATTTCAGTAAATAAAATCTAGTCACTCAATATTTAACCCTCCTGTTATGTTCATTTTTGAGGTACAGCAATAATGTTCCTGGGTCAATTTGACCCATGGAGTGTTAAATCATGCAATAGTGTCAGAAACCAAACAGTTCCTCCAAAACATTTTTGTATCTGATTATTAACTCCAATACTAACCATTTTAATCAATATTTGTGCAATGATGTTTTCTTATTTCTCACAAATAAAGGATCAATGACGACAACTTACTCATTTACTCATTTGGACGTAAAAAATGCAATTTACATTTTTTATGTCCACTGAAAAAAAATTACAAACAAAAAAAACAATAATTATCCTTGAAATTGATCTTTTGTAAAAATTTTTATATAACATTTAGATTTTTTTTTTCAATGTGTGATCTTTACAATTGAACTTGAGACACATATACTGTTCTGGGTCAAACTGACCTGCTGATTAAAATCAAGACAAAGGAGTCATGCAGAGAGTATTTATGTTTTCCCCACTTCTGCTGAGTGTCCCCTCAGAGTGGGTGGAGTTTGCCCACGGGAACACAAAAGGTTCCCGTCAAAAGTTGCATTAACATCTGCTTTCTCGCAGTTTCCTAGTGACGTAAAGAGAATAGAGAAAGTGGGCTTGTGTGGGTGGTGTGGTGTGAAATATGGTTCATAGCTGCAAGGAAACATAGAATTGGACATTTTTTTTATCTTTTTTTACCCTTCAACTTGGCTGCCGGGTCAAATTGACCTGAGCAGCATTTTTGTAAAAAGTAGATGCGAGGGCAGAGGGGTTGCAAATGTGTAAAATGAATAAATTTTAAATTTATATGTAGAGTGCCCCGATTAAGACACATAGAAAAAGTTTCATGCAAATAAAATATTTCCAACTATTTTTATAATATTTTTAAACTTTAAAATGGGTCAATTTGACCTGCAACATAACAGGAGGGTTAATCCGCCATCGTTCAAAGCAACCAGGAGAAGAAAAAAAGGCAAGAGGCTCCAACGCGCTTTGTGCCGCCATCAGCTGTCACCGTTGTTTGTTCAATAGAAACTGAACAGAAAATGTTCAGCAAAGACATTTGAGCCTGTAATGTTTCTAGAAGCTTTCGCTACATAATACTTTGGTGCGACTTTCTCAGGTTCGTCCGCAATAGTACAGAGACCCCCAAAGGAAAACAACGGCTGATTTTGACGCGCGTTCAGAGCAAAATGTCAAGCGTCTCACTTCAAAGTGCAAACGCGTCCAACTTGGCGCGTTTTTGATGTGTGAACCGCGTTCGGTGTGAACGCAGCACAAGGCGTTGTACTGCATTTAATTTAGGACAATCCCTATAAAGGGACCTGGAATACATTTGCACGCCACACTTTTCAGATTCCTATTGCCGTTCACCCTAAAATAATGCCCTACTTTATGTTTTATGCTGAAATGCATCATAAACCCGATAAAATACTCACAACACTAAATCAGATGTCATTCCTGTGAAGTTGCTTTGTGATTTAATGTTTAAAGTTAAACTAGTTTGTTATCAAAGTTTGGTTCTGATGAAGTGAAAGTCTGTCTACATTTTTCTCAGTTGTATTTTGCCACTTGGCTCATGGGTGAAAATGAGGCCTTATGATCACGGAGTAAAGGAATCTGATGAGAGCATAGTTGGTTTGTTGCAATCAATCAGGTTCAAGACATATTAATTCCTGCTGTACTTCTCCTGTGATAACCAGTTTGTTGAATTAGATCAAGGTGGAGAGTTTTTTCTCTGACCGGGCAATTAAAAAGAAAAGGGAATTAAGCATCTCCTTATTGTGTGGCTTGTTTTTAGGCTAATCTCTGCATGCAGAGCCTAAGAGGATCCCAGGTGTTTTGCTGTGTTCTATTTATTAAAACGATACACAGCACAGGTAAAGTAAACATGTCTGACGCTGTGGCGCCCCTTCTGACCTCGGCTTAATTTATTAACCGCGAGAGCTGCTGTCTGCCAGAGCTGAGCATCGGCAGCAGTCTCCTGTCCTCTAAAGAGTCATCCAGTCACACTAACAAACAGAAACAGCTTCACAGAAACACCTCCAGGCTCTTCATCATTCCTGCCTAACAAAAACCAAGAAGCACAGGAGCAGAGTCTGACAGAGATCAAGATGCTAAAATGGCAACCTCAGATAATTCACTATACCATACGGCAGCCATACTAAACAGTACTGTACCACACTACACCTTACACAGTATGATATCTACCATGGCAGATATCATACTGTGATATCTGCACAGTACCACAAACTATCGTGATAAAACGTTAAATCCTTATATTCCGCCTCTGCTTAGAGGAAACCATAGACTGATTATAGAGCCTCAAACTTTCAGCCCAAGATGGTCAGATGATGATAAAACATGAAACAAACAAAAAAGTGGCCGAGCATACAGCCTACATCTTACATCCTAACCCAAACTAACATGGCCACATCTCAAGTGATACAAAATCCATGTTTTTTTCTGTTTAATCACAGGTAATCACAGGTGACAGATGTGTATTTTTAGGCCCAACACTTTTTCACTCCCCTACTTGTTCAGATCGCATTTTTTATAAGCATTTACTGAACAATAATTGATTGTCTAAAGCGGAGGTGGCGTTAACGGAACATTTTCCGTATTTGACCGGTTATTTTTTTTAAACGACCGGAAAATTTAAAGCCAGTGCAGAAGTTAATTAGGCAGTGAACGCGAAAAATTAAGCTTAACTCACTGTGTGAGGATTTGCGTTTTCAGTGTGTTTATGTTAGGGTTCTGTGTCTGTTGTCCTGTCTGCCCCTGTCTCGGTCCCTGGTTGCCCTCTGTGTATTTAATCCCACCTGTGTTCCTTGTTCCTCGTCGGGTCTTTGTCTAATCTGTCGTGTCAAACTGTCTTCACGTCAAGTCTGTCAGATGTCTATTAGTCACCAGTTGCTATTGAGCCATTAGCCTTCCGCTCATTCTGCGCTGCCTGGATTTTGGACTTTGCATTTATGACTTCATCATCATTAAAATCACAACTTCTTCATTTCGACCTGGGTCCACAGGTCGAAATGAAGAACCACCTCTAACTGCGAATCATGACATACTCTGCGGCTTTAACAAATGCAGCTGGAAGACGTTACCCTCCCGCGCCCGGAAGGAGAGCGGCGCTTAGGACAGACGTAACATCTGTCGTAAAAGCGCACGTCCGGACCGCGTACAGCGTAAAAAAAAAAACTCGCAGAGTTCAATTGATCGGTTTGGATCAGACGGATCCAAGTGACCGATGAACCAGCACAGATTTCTCTGCAGGTGCGACCAGGAGGAATTTGTGAGGCGCTGAGTTCAGACACCAGCAGGTGAAGTGACCGTAATTTAAGTGGAGTCTTTAATTTGATGTATTATAAGCTTTTGGGGTCACAGTCAGTGGTTTTTGTCACTACGGAGAAAAAGTTAGCTGCGTTCATCTGCTTCATGTGTGATGGGATCTGGATTCACGGTTCTACTGAATATTAACTAAAAATGCGGCAAAATAGCTGACGTTAATATGATTATAATTTGACGGATAAAAACATGACCGACTTTCTTTTTTTTTATGTTGTCGGTCAAGATGACGGAGAACAAAAAGTCTGGCGCGACGTCTGGTCAAAACTGAACATCAGAGCGTAAATGAGTGATAAAGCACTCAAGTAGGAACAAACATCTTGAAATACATTCAGAACAAATGTTGATCTGGATGAATTCAATAATGAAATGAAGGACGGTTTCTTAATTAGACATAGCATTGGATATATAAAAGGTAAACATAATTCCTTACGGCTTCAGATATAATTTAAATGGCTTGTAAATTTAGATTTGGATGCAATGAGAAAATATTTCATTTTCATGTCTGGGCTCACGTCTTAATTTTGCCTTATTTGAGCTCTGATTCTGGCATGATTCTGCACAAAACACAAACTGCTCTATATTTTAACACTACATCGCCTTAAAAACACACTAGATTCACCCAGCTGTGTCCTAAGCAATTTAAAAATACATCATACCATACCTGAAGTTGTAGAGCACTGCAAAATAAACTAATGTCCACAAACCATTGTACTAATAAAAATAAAATAAAAAAAGAAACATGTTTAAGAAAGAGTCAACCTCTTAAAATTAAAAGCAACCATTTTTAAAAAAGATTTGTGGATTTAAAAGGACAGATTATTCCAGACGGTTGGGATCTCAGCCCAGCAGACGACATCTGGGTTGTGGTGTATTTGTGGAGATAGTGATCATAGATGTGCAGCCGACAAACATGCAGTAATCCTGTGTTGTGTTATCATGTCACTATGGAGTCAACATCTCAAAGGTATTTTTACTGACACCTTGTTGAATCTTTCCCACAAAGAGTTATGGCAGCTCAGAAGGGAAGAAGCAGCTCTATCCCAGAACGTAGTAAAAATATTGATTTGAAATCAGCAGAAATGTTTAAATCGAGGTAGTGCTTAGTGACAGTGCATCATGACAGCTAATAAACCAAAGGTGTCAGGGAGCCACACGTTTTCAGCTGTCTTTGTGAGAGTCTCAGAAGGTGACAAGGATGATGAATTAACTAATAACCAAATGTCTGCGAGCGTTGCTACCGAGCCCATTCATTTTTCTAAAGTGCTGTATACACAGGGCTGTGCAGGAGTAATGGACATGATGTAATTTATAATGCCGGGAGAACTAATGAGCTGCTGGAGAAGTGTTTTTTAGTACGCTTTGCTTTAAAGAAAGACAAAAATCTGCCATTTTAACTTTAGGCTTCGTTCACACTGCAGCCTGTAGTGACCCAATTCCCATTTTATGCCAGATCGGATTTTTTTTTTGCCATAGTCATTCACACTTCCAAATATATGCGATCTGTATGCGAACGAACTGCAAAGGACCTGAAAGTCACACATAGAGAGCGTTCTCAGTGCTTTGCCAACTGCCAAGAAGAAGAAGAAGTGCTCAGTGTTAAACATGGATGCTAACAGAGGAGCATAGCTTACAGTTTTGAAGTTGTTGTCCTATCAGAGCCAGTATATTAACAACTTAATCTTCATTTTAGTCCGCCACATTGTTGTTTTTCTTCCCGCTTGCGAGTATAAGGAAGCAGAATAGTGAAGTTTGCCGAGTATCAATGACGTTCAAGTCGGATGAATGTGACCTGGATGTTAGGTCACATTTGAGTCGGATACGCATCGGATACCCAAGTGGCCTGGGTCGCATTCAAAAATAATCCAACCTGTGTTGTTCAGACTGTCGTGAAAAGATCGGATACAGGTCACATTAAGGCAAAAATAAATAAATAAAAATAGGAATTGATTCACTTCGGGCTGCGCTGTGAACTCAGTCTTAGTCACACCCATTATACTCACTTAAAGTATAATCTGAATCCAAACTCGCCCCTTCCTCCTCTCCCAACAGCTCGTGTATTTTAGGATTTTTTGTTGCATCCACAGATGAAACTGTGCAAGGACAATGAGACGATCAGGATGGATTCAATGTGTGCAAATTTGTTCGTGCTGAGCGTTTGACCTCTGAAACATGTTAGCAAGAGAAATGTGCTCTACAGGGCCAGATGGTGCTGCGGAATATACAATTACTGTAGCTCAGGGACGCTTTAGAAGAAAAACGGTGGAACATGAGAGATGAGGGGAAGAAGGAGAGGTGGAAGGTCCTAACTGTACAAATATTAGCTTTCTCTGCTCTGCCTTTGAAAATATTTGAATGGAGCTCGTTTTGTTTAACAGCCTCATAAAAATTCTTTAATGCTTGAATGGCTTGGGAAGCCATTCAAACACCCAAAACTAAAATGCAATCAGGCTGGGGTGGATGGTACTGCTCACATCATGAAGACTCAAAATTAGGTACATTTAAATTTCTACGCACAGAAGCTTTTCTTTTAAGGTTTTTTTTGTTGTTGTAAAGACATTGTGACCTATAATGCCTTAAAAAAGTATTTCCCTGCACAGTTTATGTCTACACATGGAAACTCTGCCCAGTCACAGTTCAGTATTCACAGATGCAACTATTTGAGAATTTTTCCAAATTATTAATGGAAAATTTGCCTGTTCAAAGATTTTTCTGTAAGATACTCTAAAGGAAATGCAGCTTGGTAGCAGAAATAAATAGTTTAAATGCTACTTGACTTGGTATTGGCTGGCTTTTGGCTGTGCCCCCAATAGTGGACATGAGGAAGTCTGTAGATATTAGCTTCTGAGTTAGTGCTAAGACGGTTTCTACTCACCATATTCCTGCATATTAAGGGACACTCTATTGGGTACACCTTACCAGGTTGGACCCCCTTTTGCCTTCAGAACTGCCTTAATCCTTTGTGGCAGAGATTCAACAAGGTACTGGAAACATTCCTCAGAGAGTCTGCTTCGTATTGACTTGTTAGCATCACGCAGTTGCTGCAGATTTGTCGGCTGCACAACCAATGATGCAAATCTCCCATTCCACCATCCCAAAGGTTTTCTATTGGACTGAGATCTGGTGGTATTTTTAAAATACCACCAGATCTCCCGTACTTTAAGCATATTACATTTCTGACAAGTTTATTTTATTTTTATCAGACTAATTAATGTCCTAAAACAATTTACAGACAGTCCAAATACAAATAATATTGTGCTTCCTCTGGTTGACAGATTTTAGAAAACTTTATTAAAAAAGAAAGTTTTCTAGCGTTTCAATATTCACATCACATAAATTTAGTATGCTTAGTAAATTTAGCGAGGCTGAGAGTTGTTTTTGATAAATCATTAAGTCTAATTATCCATGTTTCTGACATCTCATTTTTACTAAACTCCTCTGTCATCACTTCCTGTTTTCCTGACGTGTTGCATTAACGACCGTCTTGGTGCTTTGTTGACAGTCAATTAGTCAGGTTTGTCTGACAAACATCAAGTCAAAGCTCGGCGTAACAAATCACCTTCCACTGGGCGCTCATCTCCAGCTGTGTTTGTTTTCTCTGCAGCTTCAAGTCATTTGCATATCTCATCAGTGCTGCATAAGACATGCGTGTCGTGTTTTGGGGGATTTTGCCTGATTTTTATATCCTGTTAATTGGTGCACTTCACTGATTTCAACACTGAACAACTCCTTGAACTGTAACCGCATTTTTACATAAACTGAGTAAAATGGCACAAAACCTTTCTTTCCCCTCATTTTCTAGCATTAAATCAGACTAAAAGTTTTCCGACTAAGATTAATTAGGATTACCAAAACTAATAAATGCCAAAATGACATATAGTTTTGTAGTTTTTGTTAAAATTGCCTGAAAAGGTAACGTCCGCAAGCTTTGTTTTGTGAGTAATGCTAGTCTCTCCTGCAGCTCAAAGAGCATGATGGATCCAACCCTGTACTCCACAGTTGGGATGATGTTGTCAAGCTTGCAAGTTTCCACCATTTTATTCCAAATTTACACTGATTATAATGGCAGAACATAACTTTCTATCTCACTTTTGAAAAAGACTTAAACAAGAGGGAATTAAGGTGAGTTTGTGTCACTTATTTAAGGTTTGTATGTTTGATGTGCTTCTCTTGTAAAAAGTTAATGTGCTGGAATCAGTGTGGTGGAATTCACAGTGTCCTGCTGCATCATGTTTGAGTACTTCTGTTTTGTACTAGGTTTGTTTTACTATGAAAACAAACCTAGTACTCCTAATGTCACCAACTAGGTTTGTTTTCATAGTAAAACAAGAATAAATTGACTGCTTAAGAATTACATCCCAATACCCCATGAGTTCCTCAGATCAGATAATTATGAGCTGAGAAGCAACTGATACAAATGGCAGATTATTTCACTCATAACAAACTATTTTTTAATCAATATTAAGGAATTATGGCTTTAAAAAAAGCTCCTATATCTTGCTGAAAAATTACTTGTAGGTTATTTTTGTCTGATTTCAAGTGTACTAAGATATTCTCAATAGAAACTAGACCAAAAATACTTGGTAAAAGTTTGTGTTTTTGCAGCGTGGAAATAATTTTGACCTCCTAACTGAATTCAAACAGGAAAAGTTTAGTCTGATATTAATTTAGGTAGCGAGGGGAAATAAAGTGTTTAAAAATAATGCTTTGAGGTGTTGCAGATCCTGGTCTATTTATGTCTTCTCTGTAAGCTAACAGTTCACATCATGTGTAAATTGGAAAATGTGTGAAAAATACAGCAGTGTGTCATTTTTATAATTAATTTCATACAGGTTTCATAAAGCCTCCAACCATACCTCCATGTAGCTGCTTTGGTGTTGACTTCACTTGGGTTGCCTCGTACTTACACACGCCTGACTAAAGAAATACGACTGCTGCACTAATTAGCTGGTGTTTAGACTGATTACGCCTCCTCTCTCCCCCCTCCGGTGGCTGTCCCTCCTGCCTTCGCTTTCTCCAAACACTCAGAGGAAAATGTACGGGAGCTGACACTAAATGTCAACGATTTCGAGATTATCTGAGGGAACAGAAAACATTCGGCTGTGACTAATTGCAGCTGCAGCTCCGACAAAATAAATCTCTGTTGTCATGCATGGCTTTCTTCTGAGATTTTCCGTACAATCATTAAACCACTTAAGTAGCAGAAGTATAGCAGGAACTTAAGCGAAGGCTGTGTAACATACAGCCGCAAACTCAATAATGTTTCAGTTTAATGTCCCTGTTAACATCCATCTCCTCGCAGCTTGTCAGCAGCCGTGATTGTAATCAAACTTTACACCCCCCATCAGCTCCAGCCTGCATGGGTAAAATTGAGTTGTTTCCTGAAAAGTCTGCCTTGGCTCATCTCAATCCATCAAACCCTTCTCAAGCTTTTTCCTGCAGATGCAATAGCCACAGTTTTTCTTTATGCATCCTTCATACATTTCCAGTTTTGTGCTGACGACGTGCTGGAGTGTGTGACAGCTAAACAATGTGACTGACTGCTCCGTCAAATTCAATGCCAGGAAGCGTCAGCTGCATTGAAGAAGGCTGCAGATCGCTCTGTTACTGGATGCATTTTCTAAAAATAAACTCTAGTTATTGTAAAAACATTTGGAGAATAAACTTCTATAAATTATCTAATCAAAAAAACTCAAAATTCAGTCATCTCTTTTAGAAGTATGTCTGACAGTAAACTCAAACTAAGAAAAGTTGTTTTTACCTTTTTTGTCCAAATTTAAAACAGATTTGGGGCAACAGTAGTTACTTATTCCACACTATCATTATTTATCAAACAAATATGAATCTAGAATAGAAAATTAAGTACGTCCCATGATTCAACAGATCTTTGTCTATTTATGTTGCTTTCAAAAGTGACACAAATAGACACTATTGTGTCACTTTAGATATAAAAGTGATACATTCACAGTTCAGTGAATGTATCACTGAACTGATACATTCAGTTTCTGTGGAACATAACCCAAAATTATTCATTAAAAATTCACCCATTCACAGAGCATAGCTCTGTGAATGGGTGAAAAATAAAATATTTTACGTGAATGTAGCTTGGGAAGCTGAAATATAGAGTTTGGTACTTGACACCCTATTGGTTGGTGTTTGGAAAGCCCAGAATTCATTGTTGCAATATAAATTCTGACTATAAGGATGTTTTCACACTTGATAGTCCAGTAGACTCAGTTCAAAATTGCAATACTTGCACATATTTTCAGCTGCTGTGTTTCGCTTTCACACTGCACTGTCAAACGTCCGAACTCTTTGAAAAACCTGTTCCCCTCCTCACCTGTGGTGGCGCTGCAACAAGAATCACTGAGGAAAAGTACATAAAAACCTCTGAAGTAGACAGTAAGTGGAGCTTCCTTCTTCACAAAATTTTAAGAAAAAGTGGAGTAGAGTCAGATTTTAGTGATTGTAGGATTTCTCTTTTGTCTTGGGTGAAAGACAAAGGGGCATTTCCCCCACTAGTGCTAGCAGTACATCTTCTGGGTAAATAGGTTGAGTAAATACATCTTGGTCGTATTTACCCCAAATGCTCTGCACTATAGTTTGCTTCCTGCTTTTGGAAGAGTCTTCAGACCGCTGGCATTCACATATCTATTCGAACCGCACCAGAGTTCACTTCAACAGAACAGGGAACGAAGTTTTTAGGCGGACCAGAGTTCGCTTTTGTCCGCATTAGTTTGATTACGCATTCACACCGGAGTTTCTACACAAACAACTAGATATTGACTAAAGCGAACAAAACATGGCTGCTCTGCAAAAACACAAAATCTTACCAAGTATTTTATGTCTAGTTTCTAGTGCAAATATCTTAAATAAAATAGAACTAACTTGCATGTAATTTTTCAACAGGATATAGGAATTTCTTTTTATGAAATACTTAATATTGATGTAAAAGTATCAGTTCTCCTGGTAGATTATTTCAGTTACAGCATGGGGAAAATATCTTATTAAAAGTGAAATAATGTGGCAGTAGAACTATACTTTTTAATCAATATTAAGAAATTAACTTAAAACAAGCTCCTATCTTCCTGAAAAGTTACTTTAAGTTACGTTTGTCTTATTTTAAATGTATTAAGATATTTGCACTAGAAACTCAACCAAAAATACTTGGATTAAATCACCTTTTAAAGTAAAATTATAAGGAAAGAGAAAGAGATTAAAAATCAAATATTAATGCTACAGAAAATATGTCTACACACCTGCCTGCTCTCATAGAAATCCAAAGGAAAGTCCAAAGGACACATTCTGACACACACGGCCTGTGTTTCAAACCTTTAACGTTTTCAGTTACCTTTTGTAGATTCTGCTGTGTTTGTATTTTGCTAAATGTTTTTTATTTGTTTACTTTGTTCAGTCATCTAATTATTTTCAGTGATGACACTTATGAGTCCTATTTCCACACATCTAAGGAATGCATGCTGCTTTTTGTATTTTGTTATTCAGTATTTTGTATGTTTTTGAATGAGTTATTAGGGTTTGCAGGTTACAAAAACATCTTACCAAAGGAAAAGATTTTGTCAAAGAAGACATTTTAATGTAACTGCCTTAAAAGGGTTGCTTGTGCAACCTTTTCAGGAGAAATGGCAAGATGAATCTTCAAAATCCATTAACGTTGCCAGAAACATGCAGACGGTGACAGAGGCTTTTTTTTTTAGCAAAGAAGGAAATGCATCCCAGCCTCACATGTGTATTTTCTGTTTCAACATGGCCACCTTTCCTGCCTCACAAACAGACCAGATTCAATCCTCTGAGACTTTCTTGTGTCTTTGGAGGTTTCTCATCCCAGTGTTGTTTTCAGAAGGTTCCTGAACATAACACAGTAATCACATGTCGCACAGCAACACGTGCTCAAAAGGAAAAAAAGGCTGCATATGATGAAATGTTTTGCATCCTTCTGCACCCAGAAGATGACCAGCTGTCTTTGCAGATTCACTTCTGTAAAAAAGTATCTTTTAGCTAACGATTATTATAGCAATTGGTTATTCTATCAATTAATCAGGAAAAAAGCGGAACATTCTTCTTATTTTTTATTTACCAAGTAAGCTTATTTTATGCAATATTAAAATATGCTAAAAATGCATAGAAACAAATAATTAAGTTCCTATTTCTTGATAAGAAAATACACTTTATTGTCTAAAATACAAAAACATTGCTTTTATTCATCATATGCTTGATCATTTGTAGCACATAATGCATCTACAGATAAATAAGTACTTAAATAAACCCTTTCTGGTCCACTTAACATCAACACAATGTAGGGCTGACCTGTATTATTTGTTCCAATTAATAAGTGACTCTTAATACTTTGTTTCCAAAATTCTAAACCGGAAGTGAACCGCCATCTTGTTAAAGAAGCGCAGCAAAGCCTGACAGGTGAACTACAACAAAAAGAAAGTATATCAGCTCTTAACCAATGTTCAAGAGAAATATATCAACAAAATATCTGCTGTCGGGATCGACCCGTATGAGACAGAGAATGGAAACACGTCAGACGATGTGAACAATCTGCCTCCTTCTGCGTTCACACTGCAGCTTGAACTAATCCAATTCCGATCTTTTTGTCAAATCGGATTTTTTTTTTTTTTTTGCCGTGGCCGTTCACACTTCCAAATAAATGCGACCTGTATGTGTTCTGCAGTGTGAACGGACAAACGACCTGAAATTGTCCCGCATGCGCGGTAGATGGCGCAATAACGTCTGCGTTCTCAGTGTTCTGCCAACCGCCATGAAAAGAAGAAGTCCTCAGTGTTTGCGGAAGTAAACAAGGATACTAACGGTGGAGCATAGCTTACATATTTGAAGTTGTTGTCCGACCGGAGCAGCACTTTAACAACTTAATCCTCATTATAGTCCGTCATGGTTGTTATTCTTCCCGCTTGCGCATATCAGGGCGCAGAATATTGACATTTGTCGAGTATCAGTGACGTTCAATTCGGATGAATGCGACCCGAACGTTAGGTCGCATTTGAATCGGATACGTATCGGATATGCAAGTGGCCTGGGTCGCATTCGAAAAGAATCCGACCTGTGTTGTTCAGACTGTCATGAAAATATCCGATACAGGTCGCATTCACAACGTGAACAGCAAGAGCCTTTACACCATGGAGGAGCGTCGCGGCGTGAACCCGCACATGGACGCATATTATTAACGTTTAAACGCATTTGTAAAGGAACTACGGACTCTTCACATGAATGACAAGCTTCTGGTGACTGGCAGAGTAAGTACATGTAGCAACATACGCTACTAGGCTACATGTCCGTCTTAGCTTTCAAATACATTAGCTAAGCTAATTTTGCTAGTTCGGCAGTAAGTACTACAGTAAATATCTCTGATATTTATCTTAGTGTTACACAAAGGTGGATAGAGTACTCAAAAAATTTAATCTAGTAATAGTTATAATGTACTTACAATGTTTATAAGTAGATAGGAACAGGGCGAGAGCTAGTTCTAAGCTTGTGGCTTGTTTATTGTTGTCATAGCAACTGTCATGACAACCTTTCAAGAGGCTGTCGGTTACAAAATTCCCGAAAGTGTGACGTCACATGTACAGAATTTGAACCAGGTGAAACTAAAACTGTTATGACACCTGAGAAGTTCTGGGTAGAAAATATATACAGACAGAAAAAGTTTTTAATCTAAAATGCAAAATGCATATATTCTTTATACAGTTTTCGCTTAATTATTTGGACTCCTTAATTTTCATGCACAACAGAGAATTTGGCAACAAAATGTTGTTTGGCTACAGAAAGAAAATACTGAAAAACTGTAAGTGTGCCTATAACTATATAAAAGTGGTGCAAGTAAGAGAAAAAAAATAAATATAAATAATAATAAAAAATACTGCTCTGAGAGTGTTGTTTCTTTCAGTAAATGGCAGTTTTTTGAGTATATGGCCTTGTTATTTCATTATTAGCTTATGATTATTTTAATTAACAAATCAACACATTAATAATAAATTTGATAAGGCACAGTCAGACTTTAACTAGGTCAGAGTTGGTCTTGATGATATAGTTTGGCTCATTGTTGTGCAATTTTAATTGGACTTATTTTCCCAAGATCAAAGCTGCGAGCGACAAAACATTCCTGGAAGAAGTAGCAACTCTTAAAACTGTAAACCCGTTGCAGCTTCTGTTCTGCACAGAGTAATAAATGACTTTGGTATTTTTTAGTCCTTCAGTTCTGACCTCCAGTAGCTCCCTCTTCACCCATGAGGCTGTTCCCAGCATCTGGCCATGCTTTATTTCCCCCCTGCTAGAGTGAGCATGTCGGGGCGGATGTGAGTTGCTCCCTGTGGACCCCGATGATGAGACGGAGCATTTACATTAGCCCGGTGAAGCAGGAGCCGCGGCACGCTGCCAACCCTCCGGCTCTGAGCTTGCAGCCACACCATGTGGTGCGTTTAATGTCAGAGGAATCCAGGCCACTCTCTGAGACAGAGACAAACTGGCACTGAGTCAGATCATAAAGTCAGATAAACAACAATGCTCAGGAAGTTAATTAGCTGTTACTCCTGCAGCCAAACTAGTCGGAAGCCAAAAAAAGAGAGACAGCCCTCTGAACAGTGGCCAGTAATTACCAGCGAGTGGAGCTGGAGAGGACGGAGCCTGACCCTCAATCTTCTGCTTTGGACAGACAGCAGGTTTCTCTGTTAGAGGGTAATTCTGGATGGAGAGAAATTGGAAATTACCTTTGACACAAACCATAACCAACCATCAAGGAGGAATTTACTTCGGATTTCAGCACGTCTGTTTGCAAAGATTCAAATGACAATGGTGCTTTTTGTGAGAGGGACTAAATTTGAGTTTCCATTAGCTGGAGAGGTGGGTGAACGCATTAATGGTAGCAACATTTTAAGATGCGCTGCATTATGCAGAGATTTTCCTTTTTGGGAAATCAGAAAATAGGAAAAGTGCCGCTCTTTATCCGAGCTGAGTTAAAAAATAGAAGGAAATAACAGCAGAAATGGGTTTTCAAAGCATCACGGTCTGGATACAACTCATTTAACTAAAACAAACATTGGAGCGAATATAAAGAAAGGAGGAAAAAAGAACAAACAGAACAGATTGCACAAAATAATGAAAAACATGAACAAAACAAAATGTACACAGTTATGGCATTAAATGATTGAAAACAGCAACGATTTAGGTTTGGGATGTAAATATCCACAGTAGTTACCAAGTATGTCACCATACTTACTTAACGTAATTGGTAACATACTTACCAAGTATGTTAAGTCTAGTTTCTAGTGCAAATATCTTAGCTCACTTAAAATAAGATATAAGGAACTTCAGGAAGATACAAGCTAGTTTTATGTCAATAATTCCTTAATATTGATGAAAAAGTACTTATTCCATTGGCAGATTATTTCGCTTATAATGAAACATTTTACCAATGTCATAAGGGAAATTGTCTGGCTCTTTCTCTTCAACAGTAAGGAATTATTAATTTAAATCAAGCCCCTATATCTTGCTGAAGTTACTTCTAAGTTAGTTTTGTCTTATTTCTAGTGCACTAAGGTATTTGCATTAGAGAAATACTTGGTAAGACTTTGTGTTTTTGCAGTGTTGTTACAGCATACGTGGTTTTGATTATGCAAAACATTAATGATTCACAGACAGTGAGCAAATAAAACATTAACAGTTTGTACAAAGCATTCCTGGATCATAGCAGAGCTAAAAATGGATTTGATGAAAGCCATCGAAATGACGTCATGATTGTCTATCATAGTCCGGTGACCATTTTCAGAAACTTTGGTTGCAAGTTAGAAACATGGATGTCACCATTTTCTAGTTTTGTTTACATCAATTATCAGATCATATTTTTAAGTTTCTCATTCCACATGAATGGATGCTCTTCATCTGCAGCACCAGTTCATTGTGGAGTTCCTCATGGCATCTAACTAGATACGGTGTTGTTCTTATTTTAGATGAGGATTTCATCATCTTATTTTAGTACGCTTGAAATAAGACAAAGTAACATAAAAGTAACTTTTCAGCAAGATATAGAAGCTTGTTTTAACTAAATAATTCTTGAATGTTGATTTTAAAAAGTACTAGTTACACTGCAGATCATTTCACTTGTAACAAGACAATTTTTCATGTTTTAAGTCATTATTCAAGAATTATTGACTTAAAACAAGCTCTTATGTTTTGCTAAAAAGTTACTTTTAAGTTATTTTTGTCTTTAATTCAAGTGTAGACAAATATTTTCACTAGAAATTATGGAAAAACTCTGTGCAAGATTTTGTGTTTTTGCAGCGTACAGCTCCTCGACTGATTAAGTCTACCCTTGTAATCCTGCTCCTCGACACCCACAGAATCGAAATGGGAAAAAAAAGAAGTTCAATAAATGTGGACTGAATCTCAAAACAACCGGTGTGTGTGAACTTTAACTCAGGTCATTCCTGGAGCAAGTCCTAGTGTGAGTATGCAACAGATCGTGCTGTGTGGGCGGCTCAGCTCAGAGTAACCTTACCGTGACCATCAGACCACGAACAGACCCACAGATTTAAAATGTAAGCAGCCTAGCATGCGGGCAGCCTCTGGAGCATGCTGATCGATCATAATGGCCCCTTGTAGCACCAAGGTTAGGGCGCTCCGGGCGTATTGTCAGGGCCAGCTCGATCATGATGATGACGCTGCTCATGGTGGGGGATGCTGATCAGCTTCTTAACATGCATGAATCCGTTAGTTCTTGCAACGTTACTGTTTATCCTAGGTTTGATTCTTTTCCTTTCTTGTTTTCTGTAATTGGCTGCAGATCCTGACCCTCTCTCTGATTTATGAGTAAAAGCTTTCCTCTGCTGCGGCGCTGCAGGGGACCTTAACGGGGGACTCTGACTGGCTTTTTGTCCTTTCCATAATTAGAGAGTACATCCAATTCACCCTGTTCATTACCCCTGGGCCCTGTGACAAATGATGAGCCGACTTGTTTTAATGTGGGCTTTCTGGAAGTCCTGTTTGGGGTGAATGAGCAACATCATATGCAAGCGAGATGAGAAATGCCATAAATGCTAAATGTTAAGTGGATTTCTGACGGCATAGAGCACAGACACAAGCTATTTGGTTCAAGAGTGAAGCATAAACGTCACGAAGCTTTCAGCTTTTGTATAAGTCAAAGAATAAATAATATTCACATACACTGCAAAAAACACAACCTCTTACCAAGTACTTTTGATCTAGTTTTTAGCAAAAATATCTTAGTTTCGTCTTATTTCAAGTGTACTAACTTATAAGTAACATCAACAAGAAGGAATTATTGATTTAAGACAAGCTTCTTGCTTAAAAGTTGCTTGTAATTTTAAATTTGCCTTATTTCAAGTGAACTAAGATATTTGCATGAGTACAGACTGGCTACCCAAGTGGAGATGATATGTAACTCGTGCCAAACTCGAGGCACAGGGGCCAAATTCAGCCCAAAATATTTTTTTATCTGGCCCACTAGACTCTACGTTACATAAATCTAACTTTCAAGACAACAGTTGTGTTCTTAAATATTATTTTATCAATCAAATCAAAGCAGTTTTTTTGTAAACTACCAAATTGCACCATTGTGAAAAAACGTTAAACATTATTCAATTTCAAGAAGTATTCATCGAATGCAGAGACTACAATTTGTTATTATTTTAAACTTGTTAATGGGTAGTTTCATCTATACATTCTGCCACAATCAGACCTTTGTGGATATAATGTGATCTTGATATGGCCTAAAATCGAAATGAGTTTGACACTGCTGATGTATAATGGTGCGTTCACATCAAACGCCTTTCGCGTCTCAAAAACCCATCTGACGCTTCATGTTCAACGCATGTGCACTTTGAATGCAGACTCTTACCAGTTTGCTCTATGCCTAACGTTTTGCGCATCTGGTTTACATTCAAAGGCTATGTGGAGATGCGTCAGAGGCACCAAAATCACACTAGCCGTTGTTTGCCATTGGCTTCCTAATTGTCAGACACGCTTAATGTGTCAAACGCCTCAAGCCGGACTAGATGCGTGACACGCACCCTAACGGGCCCGCGATATGCCTCCATGTAGACTTTGAATGCAAACTAGACTCGCCTTATTTTCAAAGCATGTTTGGTGAGAACTCACCATGAGATGACGCTATCCCGGACAAGCCCCCAATTTTTGTTACGGCACTGTCCAGGGATGGATAAACCAAAACAAAAAGATGATCCATCGGCTGAAATTTAAATAATTTAAAGTTTATTTGCAGTGTACTATTTTGTTTTTAATTTTATCACCAAAATAAACAGAATAAAACTACGACCGCCCCTACAAGCTCCTGTATGTAAAACTGATTTAAAGGTTGGGGCGAGCAGAGGATGAATGGTCAGCATTCATTTGTCCACCTTCACACTCAGACCTACATTTTTTTTATATCACCTTATGATAGCAGTTGTAGCAATTCTCAAAATGCAAATAAAATGTCAAGTGTCTGCAGAGGGAAACAGGGAATCAGCCATGTGAGATGTCTTTCTAAATGCTTTTCACATCTCAAGAGTGCTGTACATATTTTTGATTCTAATTTCCTCTTCTGCTTTTTCTTTTCTTCTGGAATGCACTTTGGTATCTGCTTTTCATTCAAACCTTCATTTTCCAATTTCTACTGGAAATTGAGGACAACAGCATGCTGTTTTTCTTCTCTTTCTTCTTCTATTTGGGAAAAAATGTGAATTTTCATGTTATTCAGAAAGCAGCTCAAGGATGCTGATTGTTTGCACAAGGTCTGAGGAGTCAGTATTTTTAAAGCTTTAAATATTTGTTTTTACCAAGCAAAAAGCTGAATAAATATTGTGGACCTTGGGACAATTTGTTCAAATCTCTTCATTTAGTTTATCTACGGCTCTTAAATATGTTTAAAATGGAAAAAACGTATATCATTTCCAACTAGTGATGCTAAGAGTAAAAAGAACATTATGGTTTGAATATTTCATTCCACAGAGATGCAGTGTAGTTTTTTCCTGTCTATTTTTTATTTATTTATGTTTTTTTGCCAAATATAAGACATAAAAATAACCTTCAGCTAAACTTGGAAATCTGCGGATTTTTAGGGTGTCACGACCGGGCCAGTAAAAGTTTTAGGAGGGCATAGCTAAAAAAAAGTATGGAGGACCAAAACTGACATAATTAAAAATTTTGTTTCGCCTTTCTTTACACGTGCGTTTTCATCAAGAAATGTATATATTTTCTTTTGCCTTTTCCTCTTCCTTATGCATGCGTTTTTTTCCCAAGAAAATATTTAAAGATATTTATAAATATATTTTAAAAAATTTGAAAAATGAATAAATAAATATTTTTATGTACAGTTATAGTTATTAAATTTTATAAGTTAAATTAATTTGATAATTAGATTAAGAATTTAATTAAATTATATACATGATTTAATACATTTATATGTATAAGTGTATCTATATTCTGTCTTGATTGAAGATGATGACATTGCTGACTTTCTATGACCTAAACTTGGTTTTCCGGGGGGACCAGTGCGGTGGCCAACATTTTTAAAGAGGAGGCCATGGCCCCCCTGACCCCTTCTTTTGGACACCACTGCATTGATGGGACAAAACCAAATAAAGTCCATTCAAACTGGACTTAGGGTAAATTTCAGTAAACCTGTGTCAAACATCAGCCCCAGTCTTAACAATATTTAATCCTTCCTACTTTTTCAGTCATTAAAAACAACCTGTTTGCAGGGTCTGTATTGACACTTGGTGTACTGGGTCAGGACAATGTCCATTAGGGGATTTGCTTGTTTGCCGTGATTGTGCGTGCATGAAGAATAAGGTGATGGGAAGCCCTAGCTCTAACCAGGTCTTTAATTAAGCTGCTCCCTGAGGCGTGAGGGAGGAGGGAATCTAGTTTCAGGGGTGGCTGGGTTGGGGGTAAAGAGCTGGATCAGGTGGTTCATAAACTGTGATTCAGCGCTCCAGGTCAAACTTCACATAGAAAATCCCTTCATGGAGACTCATCCTCTGATTTTAGAAAATAGATTTTCTCCTAGTGTTTGAATAGAAGAAGAGAATTAGTTTTTTATTATGCAACACATGCACAAAAAGTATACGAAATATTATTACATAACCTTTTATTAGTAAAATCAGAAGTTTTTGTTCTCCAGTTTAAGTCCAGTGCTGCCTTTTACTAATCTCCCTACTAAGAACATTTGAATTCCTAAAGGTGAGATTGTTATATCTGCTCCATAAAACGTTCTTCCTTTGGCGGAA
Source organism: Girardinus metallicus (assembly GCA_903067095.1). Classification (NCBI taxonomy): domain Eukaryota; kingdom Metazoa; phylum Chordata; class Actinopteri; order Cyprinodontiformes; family Poeciliidae; genus Girardinus; species Girardinus metallicus. The sequence continues at coordinate 10,170 of CAEGAE010052772.1, read as the reverse complement.
AGGTCACTCTTATCAGAGGTGATGATCCACCGTTTCTTATTCCTGTTCACCTATTAGATAGGTGACCTTTTACCTTTATCTCTGCTGGAGCTAACCATTTATTCTTTTAATGTGTTTTGTTTAGGTCTTGGGGCTGCACAGTGGCGCAGTTGGTAGAGCTGTTGCCTTGCCTGTTCTGGGTTCGATTCCCGGCCCGGGGTCTTTCTGCGTGGAGTTTGCATGTTCTCCCTGTGCATGCATGGGTTCTCTCCAGCCTCCTCCCACAGTCCAAAAAAATTACTCTGAGGTTAATCGGTCTCTCTAAATTCTCCCTAGGCGTGTGTGTGTGTGTGTGTGTGGTTGTGTGTCCTGTCTGTCCCTGTGTTGCCCTGCGACAGACTGGCGACCTGTCCAGGGTGACCCCGCCTCTCATCCGAAATGTTAGCTGGAGATGGGCACCAGCAGCCCTCCGTACCCCACTGGGGACAAGAGTGTACAGAAAATGGATGGATGGATGGATGTTTAGGTCTTCATGGAGATTCAAAAACCAAGACTGTTCTTCTGAGTCTTAGGTGACATCCTGATGCAAAGAGATCAGAGTTTTCAAACGTTTTTGCACAACAATTCAAATTCAGGATTTCCAGATGTGAAAAAATAATTATTTCAAAACTTTTTTCACGCATAATGTGGTTTTTATTCTGTATGATTTAACAACAACAAAAAAAACACAAACAAATCTGCTAAAAAATAAAACAAAAGGTGCAAAAATCTGGTTTTATAGGTGTGAACTTCCTTAAATTTATTGGAAACTTTCTGATTCTCTTAGAGTTCCACATTTTTATAAAATAATTTCTCTTACTTCATTATCGCCAAACCTGGTTTCCAATTCTGGCTAACGTTGTTTATGATGATCAGATTATCATTCTCCTATAGTTTAATATTCCCAGGTTTTAGTTAAAAACGTGCTTTTGTTTTTGGTCAGCAGGTAGATTACGTAATTTGTGAACTGGCTGCACTACCAGCACACAAACCTGTGAATGCAACAAAAATGTGAACAGGATGCAGAAGTGTTTTTAGATAAAAATATATAAGGGTTAACATATTTACAAGAAAACAAAATCACTTTTATTTGCAATCATGGCACATGTATTTCTCAACTGACTGGACTAAGAATAGATGATCGATGATTTGAAAGTTTTCTCATCTAATTTGTCTCTCTGGTAAATTAATCTCTGCCTAAAAAGTAGAAATTTATTCTAATTACAGTTGGAGAACAAAAGAAGGCAGGAATTATATGGATGTTATAAACAACAGGCATGGATTTGTTTTATATGTTCACTCCTGCAGGTGTGACTTTGGTTTTCTGTGTTTGGAGACGCGATTTCACCGGTGGAAAAAATATTTCCATGTTCACTTTTTCTTCAAGATTTGTTCTTCCCTGTTTTATTGTTCAAGTCTGACTCCTCACGTAAAAGCAAACAATTAACTTTCCAGATGATAAAACAAAGATAACATACAAATACTGAGACAATCAAAGAACGCAAAGAGAAAGCAGAGCAGCGGTAAATATTGAGTTGAAAATAAAAATAGCTGGAAAAGAAGTGTCTTCCAGTCTGTTCAATGTTCAGAGGAAGACTGAACAATACCTGCATGTTTTCAGTCTGTAACGAGGATGAAATGTGTTTAAGTTTATTATGTTACACTTTAAGAAACATCTTCTGTAGTGCAAAAGATAGACATGTCTCGTCTGTTTAATACGACAAAGTATTAGGGCCATAATAAGAAATAAATAAATAGATGAATAAAATTATGAGAATAAAGTTGTAATATTCTGACTTTATTTTTGTAATGCAACTTTATTCTCATATTTATTTTACTTTTTTCTTATATTATGATTATTCTTGTAATTTGACTATTTTTGTAATATTACAACTTTATTCTCGTAATATAACTTTAATTGTAACTTTATTACTTTATCCTCTTAATATGATTTTGTTTTCATAATAATCCATAATAATCGTAAAATCATAGCTTTATTGTCAATTTTATGACTTTATTCTCATTAGTCACAGGTGATACATTGTGGTATTGTTTTGACTATATTCTAGTATTTCGACTTTATACTCATAATTTTATCACTTTATTTTCATACTTTTGCGACTTTATTCTCGTACGACTTTATTATCGTAATATCTTGATTATTGTTGTAGTTTTCTGACTTTATTCTTGCCTTATTTCAACTTTATTCTCATAATTGTATTACGTTATTGTAATTTCACTATTTTATTTTCTATGTAAGTAGCAGCAAGTCTTCTACTGCAAAAATGGGCACATTTGTTTTATTTTGAATTAATTGAAGGAAACTGATCTTTTCACTTCCTCATTTCTGCTAAATATTGACAAACAGTGAAATATGTACAATCATCAAACTTTTGAGTCTTTTTATCACCAGCATATTATGTAAATGTTACAGTTTTTTTATTTGGCCGATCTAAAGTACAAAAGAGAAATAATAAGAGAAAGGAACTGGAAAATAAAACGCATCAATAACTTTTTGTGACATGTTTAGATTTTGTTTTTGTGGTAGAAGTTGCTTTTTGATCCACAGAACTATTGATGGACTGGTTTTACATTTAAACCTCCAAACTGCTCTAATTGAATAGGAAGAAGAACCATTTTCTCTTGTAAAAGGGTAAAATTACTAATTTTCCCAGAATTGGGTTGGAGATTAGAAACTCCCAGCTTCCCATTACTTCCCTTCAACAAACACAGACAGAAAAAATAAATAATTTGAGTTAAACTGCTTTTCTGGAAGGTATTATTAGCTGATCCAAACCAAGAGGTTTCATGTTATTTCCCATTACTCTGATGGAAACACTGAAGTGAGTTCAGGAAAGTCGGGCTATTCCTTCAGGACTGTCTATAATCTCAAGTCGATTGAGTGCAATAGCAGGCAAACAGGCAAAACGGTTCAGCAGCTCCTCTCAGGATTAGTTGGTTTTTATCTTTGAAACGTAGAATGAGAGGGAAAAAAATGCTATGAAGTTATTTTAATACCAGAGTCTCTGAAAGATTCAAATTAAAAGATTTACTATAAATAACATTGAGCTGTGTGTTTTTGCTCTGACTGGCTTGTTTTTAATTTAATTCATCCCTGCTTTTGTTCCTGCTTTTGGAAAAACTCAAACATCTGTTATGTTTGAATTTTCTGAATTTGTTTAAGAAAACAGCTGAGTTTGTTTTCGTTAGTTGAAATCGGATGCATAGAAGAAAGGATGCATATAAAAGTTTAGTGTTAAATTTGTTTTAAACCTCATAATTCTGTCAATTCACGTTGAACTTTGGATAGGCTGCAAACATTTCTCACTGTTAATTTGCAATGAGAACACTTTCTTATAGACTAGTCTCAAACTGATAAAGTTTTTATTTGGACTATTCTCTTATGTAAACCAAACGCGCCTGACGTTCAAAGCGCTTTTGGTGTGAACGCACCATTAGATGACACTATCCCGGACTAGCCCCCAATTGTTGTTATGGCACTGTCCAGAGGAGGATAAACCAAAACATAAAGATGATCTGGGGACCTCAAGCAGCTGCAATTCACAGCTAAACCATTTTAAAGTAATTTATTTGCAGTGTTTTATTTTACTTTTAATTTTATCACCAAAATAAACGGGAGACAGAATAAACTTATTTTTTGGTGTAGTTATTTTGTTTTTTTTGCTCACTCCACTTGTTTTTGCTTCATTTTTTAATTTAATTTTAATTAACTTCATCTATATAGCACCAATTCACAACATGTCCTTTGAAGGCATTTTGCAAAACTCAGTTTAATCTAGTCATACGTTTCAGCTGATCCTAGTTATCAGACAGTGAATTAAAGCTGCAGTAAATAACTTTTAGAAAAATGTTTTTTATATATTTGCTAAAACTGTCCCTATGTCCTGACAGCATAGTAGGAGACAGATAATCTGTGAAAAGCTTGATCTCCACCTCCTCCCTGAGCTGCTAATGCCGTCTGAAAAAATGCACAAAAATCAACCAATCAGAGCCAGGAGGCGGGTCAATATTTAACTTATTGTTCCAGGAAAACCATTTATCAACCGTGGCCATGCTAACTAGTATTAGCATTCATGGCAGGATCAGATAGCTGAGCATAGCAGAGAGTGAGCACAAGAGTGATTGACAGCGCTAAGACCCTCCTCCCAGCTCTGATTAGTTGTTTCTGACAGAGTGGTGTATTTTTTCAGGTAGCACTGGGAGAAAACAGAGGAGCTAGATTTTTTCCCCCTGATTATGTCTTATATTGTCACATCGTAATAATGATTAACATATATATATTTTTAAATAAAAATTATATGCTGTAGCTTTCAGTGCAGTTAATTATTCAAGTAGTTAAAGTTTTCTCTTGGGAAACCCAGAAGATCACTGACTTGCAGCATTCACTCCTTGATGTAGCGACAGTAAACAATTGCTTGCTTTGAGTCGTTGACTTTACAGCAACCCCTCATATGGAGCATGCATGTAGAAAAACTTGTTACCTGCTTAATTTGGGATTTAAATGACATGTCTTGGTCAAAAATGACAGTTGTTTTTTACTTTATTAGCAGACGACAATGTAATACCGTCCAGATTAAGTTATTTTATTATGCATTTAAAAAATAGTAGTTTGCAAACTCAAAAAAATCAGGCTGAGGTTTTATAACAACCTACAAACAATTTCCAGTTTATACAGTTTTTTTTCTACTATCTGTAAAATAAACAACAAATATTTTATGTGTTTTCTGCAAAACAACTGCATCATTTTGTTGTCTCAAGTTTTCTCTTCAAGCAGCTCTTTGAACTTTGATTTGAAAAGTTCTTTGTACACAAGATATTAATATTAATGCATTAAAAGACGCTGCTGGTGCTTGAGATATGAAATGCATCACATCCAGCAGGATTAAAGAGAGATTAAAGCTAAAAGTTTTAAAGCTTTTAAAATCCCATGCGATAGAAAAAAGGCCAAACACCCCTTTTATTGTCAAGATTTGGAGAAATATTTGTACTTTTCTTTTAATTTGCCAGTCAACTCTGCAGCTTTTAACCCCAAATAAACAATAAATTCATGAAATATGAAGACATAAATGGTAACTCTTTTTCAATTGGGTGGAGGAATTGCAGCATTGTTTACTTTTTAACCGAAAAACAAATTATGAGTCACTGATTGAAGGATAAACCTCAAAACATGAGAAGCTTTACAGCTTAAAAGCTAAAACCCGGATTCTGGTCCATTAATGGCAGCGAGGAAGAAACTGGATGATATTATTATGAAATAAATAGGAAACAAAAAGCTTTGCTAACACTTTGCGACGTGTCATTTCACCAACCCTGTAACTAAAGGGAAAGTCAGACACTAGAAAAATGTTGCTGGAAAGAAACACAAGTTTTAATGTTAAAGCAACGGTAACAGTTTTTATTATAGGAAAATGTCAATTATCTTTTTAAATTAGTGCTAAAAAGTCAGAATGGACTTTTTTTCTTAACCCAGTAAACATCCATTTACATGTTTATCTTTGAAAGGTTCTTATTTTCCTTCCAGTTTTTCCCAATCAGATTCAGTGTCAGTGTTTTATTTTAGAATAGTGTAAACATCTTTATCCAGCATCATCAGCTGTTTTTTCCCTTAATGCAGAGTAAACAACTTTTCACAGCAGATGTGTTTAGCCTGAGATCGGGAGATAATTTTATTCCTAGTGGATGAACTAATTATGCGTCATCCAAAAACTTAATGAGCACTTCTTCTAAACTTAGATCAAGTGCAGGTACATCAAGCAGGTATCTTATAATTAGTTTAATTTGTAGTTCAAAGTCAGATTTATTTATATAACAAATATCTAACAACTCATCTAAATATTTGAAAGATTATAAACAGACTGAAAACTTTTTGATTTGGGGGATATTTGAATGTTTGTAGGGGGAAATAGAAAAGATGTTGTAAGGAGTTATAAAATGTTTTTTATTTGGATGGATTATTAATGTTTCAGATTTCTGACCCCTGAATTAAAAACATAATTTTGAAATAGTGGAGTCAAGGCCCGAAACTAAATGTTACAGATAATCTGAGAAGTAACCTGAAGAGGGCTTTGGTCCAGAAACGTCCTCTCACCTGCACTGCAAAAGCACAAAATCTTACCAAGTATTTTTAGTCTAGTTTCAAGTGTAAATATCTTACTACACATGAAATAAGACAAAACTACAAGTAACTTTTCAGTGAGATATAGGAGCTTGTTCTAAATCAATAACAAGCTTTTTCAATATTGATGGAAAAAATACTAACTCCAATGGCAGATTATTTCATTTAAAACATTTTCCATGTAACAATTGAAATAATCTGCCAACAGATTTAATCAGTATTAGAGAATTATTGACTTAAACTGTATGGACGAAGTTAGAGAAGAAAAAACTTTATTTTCTCAGAATTCTGAGAAAAAAGTCAGAAATCTTTTTCCTTTTTTCAGTGACCCCAATCCTCATTCGTAAAGCAGTCATGATTTATTTATTCATGTATTTATTTCTACCCCTCAGTCAAAGTTGTGGGTCTCCCTCCTCTCCGCTGCGCCTCCTCCAGCGCCACCGTAAGCCGGGCGGCGTTAAGACCCAGCAGATGTACAGTACAGCGAACATCTGTCGCCGCGGTCTCCGCTCCGTATGAATCGCGCCCGGACTCCAGTCTGGAGACACTCACGCTCCGAGGCGGGCTGGGAGCAGGACCGGAGCGGATCCAGGGGCGGGGAGGATGTGCGCGGATGAGTCCGGACCATGAGAGCAGAAAGTGGAGCCAGACGCACTGAGCCGCAGCGATAAGACAGCGCGCAGCAAAATGAAGACACCTATGGTAAATGTTTCTGCCGCGCATTCTCAAACACTCAACTGTTTGGGGGGGATTCTTTCTTCCTTTCGTTTCTTCGAGTGCAGCCAGATCAGGTCGCCACATTGCATCACGGCTGTGTGTTGAATGATGTCGCTGAGGGGATTAGAGGATCTGAACAGTCGGACATCCAGCTGTGCGCGCTGTTTGGCACCAAAGCTCCGCTACAGCTCGGACCTCAGCGCGCTGACGGGCTGATTCCCACCTTCCAAACGCTAACATTTCATTTTTTCATCAATAAAAAGTGCAATAAATCTCCAGTTATTGGATATTTAGGGGCGTATTTTGATTTTGAAAAAGTTAAAGTCAGTTGGATTTGATGCGATTTCATAGGATCTTTTTTAGCGTTTAGAGTTTTACTCGTCAACTTGATGCACATAAACAAGGAATTTGACTTTGACGTTTAAAATATAAAATAAACGCGAAATAAAAAAAAATCGTTTTTGTAAATATATAAGCAGTATTTTATTTTACAAACGAGGAAGAGAAGATTGGATTGCAAATGCAGATTATATGCGTTTTGTTTTAACTTGAACTCAAACTGAAAATGCCTGCATGAAATGATCACTTATATCATTTCCAGAACTTTTTTCCTTATCCACGCGAATAAAACATTAGTTTTTTTAATTATAGCAGGTTGGAGATTTTGTTTTTACTCCTTTAAATGTTAAAATCCGCACTGCAATCACAGAGGGGCGGAGAGGGGGGGACCTCCGAACGCTACGAATTTACAATGTGCATAATTTATGTTTCACTGATCAGGCATAACATTATGACCTCTGACAGCGACCAACACTTATTTATATTTTTATGTTAGCATTTTTTAGAAGGATACTTTAGACTCCAAGGAAAGATGGTTTTCTTCAGCTCCATTAGACGGACTTGATGCATAATGAAATATCATGAAATGAGTTATTTTTTAACCACCTCTTGTGTTAAAGTCCATTTTATATATGTCTCCATGTATGTATAGAATTTTATATTACACAGAATGTCAGTGACGTGCTGCAAAAACAAAAGTCTCATTTCTAGTGCAAATATCTAACTACACTTCAAATAAGACAGAGCTAGCGTACATGCAACTTTTCAACAAGACATAAGAGCTTCTTTTAAGTCAATAAATCCATAATATTGATTTTTAGAAGTACTATTTCCACTGGAATTTCACTTATGGGAAAAATGTCTTGTTATAATTGGAACTAGTACATTTTTAAAATCAATATTAGGGTATTATTGGCTTAAAACAAGCTCTTATGTCTTGTTGACAAGTTACTTGTAAGTTAGTTGGTAAAATTTTTAGTTTTTGCAGTGATGCTGAGTTACCTCTAGTTGGATTGGTCACAGCTGCACAACATCCACAAGGTGTCTCCGTAAAAAATGCATGAATACATTTGTAATGCAGAATGCATGGTGGAAAAAAGCCAAATAAGTTAAAAATATATATGTTATATGTTTTTCCTCCAAAATTGATGGGTTGGATATTGGGCTGAAACGATTCCTCGATTGATTCAAGTACCTCGATTATTAAAATTCCTCGAGGGAAATTTACCTGCCTCGAAGCCTCGTTAATTTATGTTTTATTATTTAGCGCACCGTGTTCCGACAGGAACATTACTTGCGTTGCACAGAGCTCTCACTTCCCCCTCTGAGTTGTTGACGAAAGCTAAGTGTTAGCGGCATAACGTCCCATCTTTAAATTTGGCCAGGGGGGATTTTATTGACTTATGATAATGCCCGGGTTTTCGTCGTTTTGGGGGATCAATAAGCATCTTTAAAATGACCGGCGCGATACCTGGAGTTACGGCAACAGAACATTGGGAAGAGGCTGCGGGAGTATTTATACAGGTGAGCGGATAGACTGAACACGGCGGGCGGCTGAGTAGTTGATAGTCCGTAAGTGTAGCTTTACGGACGAACCGCACAATAAATTTCAGATCCCGGTCTGAGCAAACGGGTGGCGGAGCGCATCGTACATGGCTGATAGATGAGTTTCTGAGTGTGACAAGGTGCCGTAAATATGTCGTATTGATTCCCCTATGAGGGGCCGTTTAGGACGAAAACTATGTTTTGTCTCTCACACACTACTAAAAACTCATATACACACAAAATATTTTAATTGCACATATATACTCTTAAAATGTCATACATATGCAATGTTTCTCTCACACACACACAAAATACTAAAATTGCACATATACACTACAAAAATATCACACATTCATACAATTTTTTTTCTCACACGCATACATAAAAGACTAAGATTGCACATATTAACTAATAAAACAGAGACTCACCTTTTGTATGCATGAGAGTTGTCACGGAAGAGGCGGGTCATCATTTGGAGATCAGATCGCGCATGCGTTGATACCACAGTGACGTCAGCTTCAAGTTGGATAGAGGAGCTACACGGTGTAAGCAGCGTTTAGCTCAAGGTTAATCCGATTTATGAACGCTAATTTCGGCCAGCCGTTCTCTCCCGCTCCCTCCTCAAGCGCTCGGAAGTTCACTTAGGTCTGTACTCCGACGTTAGAGCCGACTCTAACTCCGGCGTTAGCTCCGCTTCGTCCTGTGTTAGCTCCTCTAACTCCGGCGTTAGCTCCGTTCGTCCGGCGCTAGCTCCTCTAACTCCGGCGTTAGCTCCGCTTCGTCCGGCGTTAGCTCCGCTTCGTCCGGCGTTAGCTCCCCTTACTCCGGCGTTAGCTCCGCTTCCTCCGGCGTTAGCCCCGCTTCGTCCGGCGTTAGCTCCGCTTCGTCCGGCGTTAGTTCCCCTTACTCCGACGTCAGCTCCCCTTACTCCGGCATTAGCTCCGCTTCGTCCGGCGTTAGCTCCGCTTCGTCCGGCTTTAGCTCCGGTTTGTCCGGCGTTAGCTCCTCTTACTCCGGCGTAAGGCTCTTAAGCCTTACTCCGGCGTTAGCTCCGCTTCCTCCTCAAGCGCTCGGAGGTTCACTTATGGCTCTGACACCGGGGTAAGGCGTTAGAGCCGGAGTAAGCGGAGTTTAGCTCAAGGTTGATCCGATTTATGAACGCTAATTTCGGCCAGACGTTCGTTACCGCTCCCTCCTCAAGAGCTTGGAGGTTCACTTAGGGCTTATTCCGGTTCTAAGGCCCTAAGTGAACCGCCGAGCGCTTGAGGAAGCAGCGGTAGAGAATGGCTGTCCGAAATTAGCGTTCACAAATCGGATTAGCATTGAGCTAAAAGCAACTAACACCGTGTAGCTCCAATATCCAACTTGAAGCTGACGTCACTGTGGTATCAACGCATGCGCGATCTGATCTCCAA
>CAEGAE010052770.1:0-11086 GCA_903067095.1 Girardinus metallicus | reverse complement strand
CTGTCTGTCTGTCTGTCTGTCTGTCTGTCTGTCTGTCTGTCTGTCTGTCTGTCTGTCTGTCTGTCTGTCTGTCTGTCAGTTCACCTGCTGATTCTTTTTAATATGTTTGACATAGAAAACTACTCTAAAGAAACGTCAAAATGTCCAGAATGTAAAATACAACCTTACATTGGACTAGAATGAGATATGAAATTAATATGCTTCTTGCAAAAGAAAGTAATTTCATTTCAAGTACATCATCTCGGCCTTTGCTCCTATGTCTCAAAAACATGATCAGGGTTTAGATGCAGTTCATCCATTGAGCGAATGTGCTGTTTTTCCTCTCTGGCTGAGTGAGGGCTCAGATTTGAGCTGCTTTTTATACACACAGCCATGCTGTTTGGTAGGTGAACCAACAAGACCTTGGCCGGGTCGTCTCATGGAGGCCATGCAGGAGGACAGTGAACTGACGGTAGCTCTGGCGAATCTTTAAAGAAAAGTCTCAAGAGTTACTGCATTGTGTCGCAACTGACATAGCTTTGATATTTAGCAGATCACTTGGACTTGAAATCACTGAAGCTGTAAGGAGATATTTTTGTCTCGGGTTTAACAACGAGGAGACACTCAGGGGTTCAGTCCACCAGAACTTAAAAAAGAACACATTCGTAATAATTAATCTTACTTAAAAATAGCTAAACGGGCAACTTTGGCTATTTTCAAAAGTGAATATTACACTTTTGAAAGCACAGAGCATATCAACTGGAAAGATGAAAAACAGAAAATAGGACATAGAATTAAAATTAAGTGGAATTACCTGATTGAATTACATACAATCAGCATGTTTAAAGGTGTGTTACACCACAGAGAGCTCAGCAGTTCAGTGCAGCAACAAATATCCACATCTCCTACTAAGGTCACTTTACAGTCACCAAGCAACCAGTCATGACTGCTTTTTGGCTGCTGGTATAGATGCAGGAGTACAAAGAGAAAAACCAGACATGCATGAGGAAAACATAACATTACACACATCAAAACTCCAGATCACACTAAAATCACCTTCCCTCACCTACTATGCTTCATAAAATTATTCATGCTTCTACAACTGTTCACATTTTGTCACGACCACAAAACTTCAATGTTATCAGTGAAATCTGGAAGGTTTTCACACCCAGTCGTCAGGTAGATTTAGTTCAATTGGGGACCAAAACTGCAACATTTGTAGTTCACTTTCACACTGCACTGTCAAACCGACCAAACTCTCTGAAGAACCTGGTCCCGCCTTGTTTATAGAGGCGATGTACCAGAATTCACTGACGGAAATGACACAAAAATCTGTGAAGAAGACACTAAGCACAACTTCATTGCTCACAAAATGTAAACGATAATGAACTGGTGACAGATTTAAGTAGCTTTAGGATTTCTCTCTTGTCTTTTGTAAAAAAACAACAACAAAAAAAACAGGAGCCATTTCACCTGCAAATGTTTGACTTGCACGCTTGTTTTAGTTGTATTTACGCAGAATACCCTGTGATTTGGGGACCTGCTTTTGGAGCGGTTTCTGACCCACTTGCCATTCACATGAATTCAAACTGCACCAGAAATAACTTCAACCAAACCAAGACCCAGGTTTGTAGACAGACTAAATTTAGCTTTGTCTACATCAGAGTATTATTACGCATTGTGTAAAGCAGGTAGTGTTATAAAATGGTATTCCAAGCTTTTAGTATCTCACAGAAAATCAACCACCATCTTGAAAGAGCATAGTGCAACAGCAAGAAAAAGTTCCCTCAAAAGTTTGCTACAGCCATGAAGCAAAAATATAGAGGAGGACGCACACCCATGAAACAATATATCTGGACATTACACATGACCCCAAAAGCCATCACAACTATGAAGCATGCTGGTTGGCGACATAATGCTCTGGAGAAACTTTCAGCAGGAACAAGGAAATTGGGTATGTACAGAGCTAATGCAGATATGTGGCAAGATGCTTTTAGTCAATACTCATTGAGCTTGAGCTGATTTTTACATGGATATGGACTAAATTTCAGTCTATAGATTATGTAAATCCGGTCCCAAGTCTCCCGAAGAAGACCTGTTGGAAAAATGCTAACGCTGTTGAAACTAACATCACTCGTAGAGAAAAAAACATGCATCATAACCGAGCAAAGAAGGAATAATGCAAAAGTCTTTCCTCATGGATGAAGTGGAAGGTTTACAGTTCAAACTCACCATGCTGCACAAACAACTCGCCCCCTTGCATCACAGCATGATGCCACTTAATGTTGCAAAGGCAAACAAGCTCAAAAGTGCACAGGCTTCTCTCTAAGTGCACACTGAGGCGACGGAATAAGAACATTTATCTAACAGGAAAATATACAGAAACTATGGGAACTGGAGAAAGTTTACCTTCCTCCAACGGCGTGCCCTTTTCAATAATTTCCAAGTATGCAGATTTATGTGAAGGTGCAACTCTAAATCATAAAAGACAGCTTTTTGGGTTTGACTGTTTTCTTATTTGGGTTGTAAAATTTGCTACTGAGTTAAAGCAGGTCTGGTTACTAAATCTGAGTTTATATTTTCCACCTAACATTTTTCAAAAACATGTTATTCATCTGTCAAAATAAAATGTATGTCATATATGTTTCTTCAAGAGTGAGAGGAAGTCAGCACACCAGGAAAGACCGCACTCACGTCCAAACATGGAAACTCCAAGCACAAAAGCCTCAGTCAGGAAACCAGAACCTTCTTCCTGCACCACTGAACTGCCCAAATAAACATCAATACATTCAAAAGACAATCCTTCTTTGCTGTTAATACGTAAAAATGGAACTACTTGATTTAGACAGTCTACTGAAGTTGCCTGTTTGTCCTGTAGTCCAGACTGGACTCGAGGTGTAATACTGAAAACATCCACAAGAAGTGGCAGAGCCCACAGTGCTTCTTGAAGAAGTTTAGGCACTTCAGTTTTTGCCGCAAACATCTAAAAAAAGTCAGATTTTTCAAAAAGAAAACAATCTGAATAAAATGTTAAACTATTTAAAGCTGAGGACAGGACACATAGGAAACCCAAGACGATGCTGCAAGAGGAAAAGACATGAGATAACTAAGTGGAAAAAACCACATAGGTTCTGGAGTCTAAACCAATAGAGAGATGAGAGTCCATTTGTGGAGTCTGGATTTGACAGTTACCAGGACAACAATACTTTTGACCCGTTTTCACTAATGGCTACTCAGCGCTGCTAGATTAAGCTGCACTCAGTTATAAGTAACAGCTATAGGATCCCAGCCCCTTTATCTGAAACCTTTGTCACTTTGCTTGCAAGATTGCTGGAAGTAAAGATGTGACATCAGAAAAATGTTGGTCACTGATTGGCTAGGGCTAGGGTCACTGGTTGCATCAACAGGGCAAATGCCATACAAAAATTTGACCCACCATTTGTCAAAACTGTCTCACAGCTCGCAGTCTTTTCTGGCTTTCTTCCTTGACATTGACATTGTTTGGTTGTGTACGTCTGAACTATATGCAGATCACATTTAGCTACTTTTCTATGGACTGTTCATCCATCAGACAACCCCACCCAGCAGAGTTGTGATTAAAAACCACCAGAGCCCTACTGTGGAAAAAAGGACTTTGGTGACATCACCGGGTCTAGAGTAAAATTTGGCCCAAATGGGATAATGATGTAGGTGCGTTCTTCAGGAGTTGAGCTCAGACCATAATTCTTAATGCTTCAGCACAACAATACATATTAGGTCATTTTCATCCTCTTGTTGTGAGATGAATAACCTTAGAATGAAAAAAACTTGATTGGCCAGAGTCCTAACCTCAAACTGACAGAAAATATCTGGGATGAATTAGAGAGGAGCTTGTGACAGTCCTTCATCAGTGTCTGACCTTACAAATGCTCTTCAGCATGACATTCGACATTCTCCTAAACCTTGCAGACATGCTTCTTGGAAGAGTTGAAGCTGTCAGACCTGCAGAGTGCGGGCAAATACGCTTGGCAAAGAAGCATACATATTTATCAACATCAACATCATACTACATATAGAAGACCACTTTTACCCACAAGGGGATGTCATTTGTGGAATGTAAGGACCTGTTCCTAGTTACTGCTTTTCTTTGCAGTCCTGCTGCGCTCCACTAGTTAGGTGTAGCGATATGGTAGGAATTATATTTTGGCTTAAGGGGCATATGGAATCATTTTATAGCGTAATCAAGCAACTATGTTACCTTCTGTGCACTGGTTTATCGGTCAGCCGATTTATCTGCGCCAATTTCCTCCTTTGGGAGATCGGTGAGCGGCTGTTACCTACATGTGAAGCTGATGTCCCAAATTTGTCTACCTCAGCAAAAGTTTAAAAATTCCCCACTGTTCTCTTCTGCTCTCCCATGAGAGAGATATGACTGATAGACCCATCCACCAAATCATCTCTGCATATTAGCAGTTAGCAATGGTCTCCCTACTGTTGCTTCCTACTGAAAGAGGCGTCCACAGCAGGTAAGACAGGAAGTGTTAAAGTGTTAGTTAAACTGACTTCCACCAGCCTCTGTTATCTGTCTATCAGCATATGAAGAGCTGGACTTGCTGTGTTATTTTACAGAACTTGTCTTTTAGTGTCCTCCCATTGCTTTAGAGCTGATTTTGTTTCTTAATTATTCTGCATCGACACTCAATCAACTGTAATGGTGGCAGTATTTCTCCACCTTAACCTTTCTGTTATACAGCCTGTTGATTCTTTTTTTGTTCTTCTACCGTTCCTTTTGTTCCACTGTTACGGTCTTTGATTGAAATGTTCTTTAATTGACATTTTATTGCATACATTAAAGGAGCTGTTCATGTCCCTTTTGAGCGCTATAATATGTTATAATATTATTACATCATCAAAAACATACCTGGAGTGTTGCCTTGATTCTTTTGTGCATATTTGAGAAATCCTTTAATTTCCATGGCAACCATTCAGCTGTTTAAAAACGCTTGGGTGGTTCTAGCGCCGTCTTCAAGGCACGGCTCTTCCTCAAGATTGCAGTTTCCCAGAGCCGTCCTCAGCCACGATTCCCCCACTCGGCTCCTTCAGACTAGCCAGCGGCAATTAGCAAATTACTTGTGGAAATGTGCGTCTGCCGAATTCATGATAGAGCTACTTCTTAGTGCAAAGCTGGTAAAATATTGTTAAAGGGTTAATAGAAGAGCCATGTTGTCATGACTTCTTGAAGGCAAAGTTTCAGAGAGCCAATTTAAAGGTGTTAAATTACAAAGTCAAATTTCTTCTATGTCATATTTGATATATACAGCATTTTTGTAACAACTGCAAATAATCTACTTATTTCTTAATGCTACACAAAGGCAAAATGTCCCTGGAAATTTCATGATATTGCCTCTTTAAACAAACGTACTTTAAGTATGAAAATTATTCCATGTGTATTTAGTGATGAATGTTTGTGTGAGATTTTACAAAAAACTAAGACAAACAAAGCAAGAAATGTGCCCACTTTAGTTCATTCCAAACAGATATTTAACTTTTCCATAATTAATAAATGCCATCTCTGTAAACCATCCTGTTTGAGGGCTGTACAAGAATTTTGTTTTTAACTAAAATAGTCATCTTCCAAGTGTTGCATGTCTGCCAGCCACGAGTCTGGTTTTCAGAGGGGATCCGCTGCATTATTTATTTTTGCCATTTACGGTGCAGATTAAGCAGCGAAAGAATTCAAGAAGGCTGGACTATCACCCCCGAGCAGAATTCACTCTGTGCTCCTATTAACCCACAAAGGACCGTCCTCCATCTTCCTCCGTCCCCTCTGCACTTTGTCTTAGAAAGACAAAGTGCAGAGGGGAGGCGTATGTGCTTCACTACAAGCCTAGTGAGGCACACATGTACGCCCCTCAAAGTTACTGATTGTTGTGGAAAGAAGCTAAATGTGTGGCGCCTCTGGTGCTAAAACTAGCAGCCACAACCTGTCGGTGCAAGCAAACATCAGAAACGCATGAGCACTTAGAAAATTCTGTGCAAGGTATTGGCTGTCTTGGTCACTGATTCTTCTGTAGAATTAATGTTTTGGAAGAGATTTTCTTCTGTGAAACAAAAATATATGCTTGTGCCTTTTCTATGTATAAATTTAACCAAAGCAACCTGGAATACAATCTTTCAGCAACACTGCAGCTCCAGTTGGTGATTATTACGTTGGCATGGTGAATAGAAGGAGAAGAACAAAGACGAGACAGAGGGTATGAGGGGACGAGGCAAACAGCATGTTGATGCAGAGGAGCAAGTTGGCACAGAGTAGCAAAAAAAAAACTGTGGTAGTATTTTATCTAGTCATCTCGGCAATTTATAATCCAGCGAAGCAAAAAATTCATTGTTTCTCAGCTAATCTTAAACCATCAATGACAAAATAAGACATAAGAGAAAGACAGAAGCAGTCTTTAAGGCTCCATTTATAGTTCTAACATTTGGGTTAGAACTATAAATTGGTCACAGATGCAATACATATTTATTGCTGTCATAAAGTTATCAAGACTTTCAGTCTTGGTACTGTCATACTGTCTATCACCTGAAGAACATCTCCAGGTTTAGAGGACTAATGTCTCATAAAGATCTAGAAAAACTCACACATCAGTTTATCTAGTTCGCATTAACTACTGCAACAGTGGTTTATAAACTAACAGCTTAGCTGATCCAGAACGCTGCTGCTCGCGTTCTCACTAAACCAGGAAGATAGAGCACATAACACCAGTTTTAAAGTCCCTCCACTGGCTCCCTGTAGCTCAGAGAATAGACTTTAAAATACTGTTGTTAGTTTATAAACCACTGAACGGTTTACCACCACAGTACATTAAGGAGTTACTATCACTCTTGCCTTTAAGTCAGTGCAATGTAAAGATGGTAGGAAGAGGAAAGAGGATAGGAGGAGAAGCAGCTGCAGCGATGGTATTAAACAGATGAAAATGTTAGACCAAGAGATGGAGATCTGAAGACAGACATGAATCAAAAGCTCATTATGTGCCACTTCTGTTACTCGGTGGCCCCCAAAGGACAGTGAAACCTCCTGAATTTTTAAAGTGGAGTTCTTTATGAGCAGAATGGATTTTATAAAACATAGTAAATTTGAGATATATTTACAAACTCCTTATATCTTAGATATAAGAGGTGTGAGCAAATTTGTTTGTTTGGTCAAAACAACTTGGGTATTATTTGCTGTTTGCAGCATTCCTAATTATTTCACATAATAATTTTAAAGTTTAAAATTTCATATTGTATAAGTGATTTGAAAATTCCCACCATTCAGTGTAGAGGACACACAGTGCTCTGTGATCTTAGTAAAATTCTCTCACTCCTCTCTTGGTTTATACTTTTGCCATCTGGTTGAAAATATCGCTTCATTAGATCAAGAAGAGACAAAATGTACATTAATATTCATCCGTTGTGGCAATAAGAATGCTAATTACAAAATAATAATTCAACTACAAAAGAAAAGGTTTTTAGATCTTCAACCCTAAATATGTTATTTTTAACATTAGTTAAGGATTTCTTAAAGATTATAATAAACACCTGCCATAGCTTTCTTTGTAAAACTCTAAACCAATTATTAATCAAAAAGCCCATTTCTGCTCACTATGTGAAGCTTGATGCTTTAATTCAGATTTTCTTATGCAACTGGTGTCCTGAAGAAGCCTGTTTTTAAAATACAGTAGAGAGTATTGTATACAAAAGAGAGCAGTTTTCTTCAAAACTTTTTTATCATTACAATAAATACAGTTAAATTTTAAGTCCCTATCACCCAACCTTAATTAGAAGTGAACAAAATAGCTTGATCACACCTCCAGCGTCCCTTCAACACCGATGGATTTAACATTAAATCATTTCCTTCACTTTAGATGAAAAAAGAAAATCATGAATTTTTTATATGTTGATGAAGTTTGAAACAATGCTGATTTATGGTACATTTAATGTCCATTTTATCCAAAATAAACCCTATTACATAACATTGTAAATTCCTGTGCAGTCTCGTGACCGCACACATCAGAGCGCAAACTGGAATCAGACACAGCCGTGCGTAAAGCCGTCACTCCACAGTTTAAGCACAAATTTCATCATTGCATTTCTCCGTCTCACACAACACACACTCCGTCCTTTCACAGGTGGTTATTCTATAAGTTCTGATGTGTGAATGTTTGCAGTGAATATCTCAGGCTCCATAACTCTCGCTGCGCAAAGACCAGCAGCTGAGACGGAAGCGCAAAGCCCCTCACACCCAGCAGCTGGAAGCACACGCACGCGCACGCACACCATCTCCACCCACCTGCAGCACGGTCTTCATGGTGACAGCGGAGACGATGGTGGTGCAGATCTTCTCCCCGTTGCGGGTCATTTGGCCCATGATGAAGAGCATCGGAGTGGCGAACGCGAAGGACGCGATCCACATGGCGCTGATAAGCTTCTTAGTGCGGCTCCGGGACATGATGCTCTTCGCTTTGAACGGGTGGCAGATGGCCATGTAGCGCTCCACGCTCAGGCTGGCGATGTTGAGCGCGGTGGCGTAGGAGCAGCTGTCCCGCAGGAAGTAGTAGCCCCTGCACACGGCGTCCCCGAACACCCACGGGTGGTGGAACCAGATGAAATTGTAGAGCTCGATGGGCATGGAGAGGACGAGGATGAGCAGATCCGACACGGCCAGGCTGGCCAGGTGGTAGTGCACGGTGCTCTGGAGGTTCTGCAGGCTCTTTTTGGTCAGCAGGGTGTACAGGGTGATGGAGTTCCCCAGAGAGCCGACGGCGAACAGAGCCACGTAGATGACGGTGACTATCACCTTGGAGTAGATGTCGGTGTTCACCTCCAGGTCTTCTTCCTCTGGTCTGGGAGCGCCCGTGTCGTTCCCAACGGGAGACAGCGACTTGTTCCCAAACAGCCGCTGCGCCAGCGCGCCAAAGCCGGCCAGGTTGCGCTCCGAGAGCGTGAAGTTTAAATCCATTCTGCTTTTAAATATGAAGCATGCAAGGATCACGATCTGTGCGCTGATCCCTGAGCTGCTGCTGCTTGAGGAAAGACGAACCGTGGAGGTCGGAGCGCAGCTGCTTTTATATTTGGCACAGCAGGGAGGCGCGCTCGCTATTGGCGCCGCTTTGATGACGCGTGGACAGTTAGTGAGAGTTTCATCTGTGAATGGGCAGATTATCAATACATTTCATAAAGTTTCTCCCAGCGGCGGAACTAGACTTTTAGCAAGAGGTGGCCAAAGGGGGGATAAGATTTTATTGGGGGGCTAACTACTAATTAATGAAAATATTCCGTTTCTCTAATCTGGTAAGTAAGGAAATAAATACTGACCTTTAAAGTGGATGTTGCATTTTTTTATTTTTTAAATGTGGGACAACAGAATTAAAAAAAAAAAAAAAAAAAAAGCAGCAAGGGTCTTTTGATGCCCTACTTTTGATTAATTAATTACATGATTTTAACACGTTCAAAATATTGACACTATTATTTCAGTAATTTAGATAATAGATTAAAAACAACGCGTTGTTTTTAATCTATTAAAAACATGTGTTGTTTTTAATAGACAACACAAGTTGTCTATTAAAAACTTGTGTTGTGTTGTAATAGACAACATGTGTTGCTGTCTATTACAACAACACATGTTGTAATAGACAACGATCATTTAGCAGCAGAGGGATTTTGGAACTGAAAATGTCTCTTCTTTCATTCATCAATGGCTTTTGATTAAACATGTGATTTCAGTTAATTAATTACAGACCCTGCAATTACCCTGATTAAATATCTGAATCCAGTCCCACCACTAAAAAAAAAAAAGAAAGAAATTGATTGAGTTCTTTTTCAACCCAGCATTTAGATTATGAAGAAGCAGAGAACAATCCCAAGCGTTTGAAGAAATTTCCCTTTTACGATCTTTCACTTCTCGTCCAAAAGGATTTAATTTAATAATGCAGAAGCATTTTAATTAAGAAGGGTTTTTGCAGGGTATTCCTCTCTTCCTCTGTCACAGAAATGCAGAGAAATAATGTCAGATGACTATCGTGGAGCTCACCTCAGTGCATCACAATGCGCTCAGGACTTCAGTCATGACTGGGTCTCCTTTGCTAATGATCCGCTCACAGCGTGCAGAGATATTATCGGTGGACGGGAAGAGAGGAAATGTTGCTCTAATGGTCACTTGGCAATAGCCGGTACCGTTCAAACCGATGTTACAAAGCAGCTCTGCCTCTTTACTGCCAACAAACCTAACAGAAAACAGGTTGTTTCTTCCATGCTCTTTAGTCGCCTGCGAGCACACACTTAATCACATTTACTGAATCCACACACAAATGGTTCTCACCCAAGGTAAGGCACCTGTTTGGGTGATGCAGGGAACGTTCACGGCTGCTGATATTTTTCAAACTGATACATAGTAAAGCAAGAAATCTATCTACCTGAGGGCATATGTTTGTCACTGCGAAACGCAAGTACACATGATGTTGAAAGATACTGTTTCCAGGACATTTTGTGGTTAAAGATTAGTCGACATTCTTGTCTCTCAACACATCTTTGCAGTTGTTCAAGGCCCTTTCAGTCTCCCTTAATGAACATTATGGCAGCAGAAGGAAAAATAAAGCACGTTGGGTCGAAAATGAAATTTAAAAGCTTACAAAAGTTGCTGTGTGCAATGTGTTAATGCGCCACTTCAGTGCAAGGTTAAAAACAATGTGGATTTTAAAAAATGACTGCCAGTGTGTGAGTTGAGAAGAAAGTTTTAGTTTTTTTTTTTTTATTTAAGTGAGCTGAGGAATTCCTTTTTAATTTTTTTTGTCCAACTGTCTATGAGTAAACACTGTTGTAGCAAAGTGAAAAGTTATTAGTTCATATCAAATTTAAATTTTATGCACATCTTAGTTTTTTTCCCAGGCTTCTGGCGTACTGTTCCATGCCTTGCAGTTTGTGATGGTGTTGGTGGTACCCCGGCAGGGTATCTGATTACTGGCAAGGCATAGCTGTTTATTGCACGGATCTTGTTCTTGCCATTGAGCTGGTTTCTCAGGACTTGCCTTATTCGTTGGAGGTATTTGGCCGTGGCTCCTTTCCTTGTGACCTCATTGAGGTTGCCATTTGC
>CAEGAE010052767.1:0-54172 GCA_903067095.1 Girardinus metallicus | reverse complement strand
TGCCTGGACATCCTGAAGGACAACTGGAGTCCTGCCCTCACCATCTCCAAGGTCCTGCTGTCCATCTGCTCCCTGCTCACTGACTGCAACCCTGGTGAGAGATCTGTAGCATTCAACACTTTCTCTGATGACATTCAGTGGTTCCCCCCACCCCAGTCCTCCTCTGGTCCACACTGATGTTGTGCTTGTGTTTTGACAGCGGACCCCCTGGTGGGAAGCATCGCTACA
Source organism: Girardinus metallicus (assembly GCA_903067095.1). Classification (NCBI taxonomy): domain Eukaryota; kingdom Metazoa; phylum Chordata; class Actinopteri; order Cyprinodontiformes; family Poeciliidae; genus Girardinus; species Girardinus metallicus. The sequence continues at coordinate 53,944 of CAEGAE010052767.1, read as the reverse complement.
CAGTACACCACAAACAGACCAGAACACGACAGGATAGCCAAACAGTGGACCAAACGCTACGCCACATAATCATCAGAGCGGCTGCCGCTGGGACGAGTGGGGGGTGGGGGAATATGGAGGGGGGGGGGGAGGGGTTGATTTGTAGCAAAGGTGTGTGTGTGTGTGTGTTTGGGGCAGGGGGATTTTTACCTTGCAGCTGAAGTCTTAACTTGTTTATTGTATTTTAAATTATCTGCAGCCCGACTGTAACCCCATGTTGTAGCTTGAGCTCCAGGATGGCTGCTTCCTGGAGTCGCCATGACTACCAGTCAGATGTTTGGTGTTTGCTTCTCCTCCAGAACGTGAAGTTGGTTCACTCATGTAGACATGTTTAGGTGTGGATGGATGTTGGTTGTAATTTGTGTTCGGACTGTTCTGTTTTTCCCTTTGAAAGAATTAAACAAAACCAAGAATTCCGGTTGGGTCCGGTTCAATTGTCTCTTTATTGTGATCCGGTACAGACAGCATCATTAGCCCACTCTGTGCTCTAGCAGCACAGTCAATACTAACACGGCTCATTCACCCCGACGCCATCCTCACATCAGCGAATGTGGCTCATTAAAGTGACAAATATAAATTAGTTAAAAAATAAATATTTCATCTAAACACTGATTATTTCTACATTGAAGTCTAACAGAAGTAAGCAGCCTGGTCAAAACACACACACACAGACACACACACAGCAACCATTCATCTAGAGTAAAGGGAGTAGCAGGAAGGTTATTGCTGCCAGGCTGTGATTGGTGGACATGAACTGGACTGAGAGCTGAGTCCTACCAGAGGACCAGGAGGAATGCTGCTTTTGGTATCAATGATGAACTTTCTGCAGCTCATCTACTCAATCTAAATCAGATTCTTTCTTCCACTGATGAGTCTATTAAACTCCTAGCCTTCCCATGAAACATATCTCTGAATAACAGTGCTCTTGTAGGGACTGCTTTCCAGTATCAAAGTTATAAAACCTCTAAAATCTGCCCTCAAACTGTCCCTGAAGTCCCTCAACCATTTTTTTTATTATTTCCTTTATTTAAGAGAATAATAGAGCAGAGCAGGACCGCCCCACATGTGGCTGCAGGTTGCTGACTAGATAGCCAACAGCAGCTGGCTAAAAAGAAAAACACAAGTTTGTCTGCAAATAGTACCTGTCTATGACAGAGGATTAGAGCCAGGCTAAGATAAAATAAATACATTTACAAGAATAAAGATGTGATATCACAAGAAAAAAGTCGTACGTCAATGAAGTCTAAATTCAAGAATAAAATATGACAAAAAAGTAATGAGAATAAAGTCAAAGATATGAAAAAAATCTAAAAAGGGAATAAAGTTGTAATATTCAGAGACTGTCGTAATTTTATAAGAACACGAACACAAAAAATGAATTAAAACAAAGAATGCTGAGCATCTTGTAATGTCTCCATTTTACAAATGGAACATCATTCATCTTTTAACACATCAGCATCTAAATATCTTCAGTAGTAGGACAAACTGATTTTATTTTTTTTTTAAATCCTCACAGACTAGACGAGTTGTTTGCATGAGGTCTTGATCATTTTATCAAAACTTTCTCTTATTAAAACAACTTTTTCTAGTAATTTTACCACTTTCTTCTGGCATTATTACATCATAAAATGACTTTATTCTTGTAATTGAAAAAAAAAACAATCTTTTAAAATTACAATAGTGGCCCTAACACTCTGTCGTACCTGTCCCTCTTGTGGAGGCCACACTGGTCAGACAGCCAGACTAACAGCATGTTAGCCTATAGAAACAATACTAACCTGCTGAATGAACACTGACAATTACCAGCTGTGTTTAATTTATCTTACAATCAAAATAATGAAACTTGAGCTAACATCGCTATCAGTGCAGTCCAGGTTTTAAAACGGCTACGTTTTGTTTTTAAGCCATTTAAGTGTCATCACACCAGCCCAGGCTGAACTGGGATTGGCCTCCAGCTGTTTGTTGCCTGGTTCAGCAATATTCTGATCAAAACCTTTAAAACAGGCCGCCATGCAAGCAGCAGCTCACACGTCTAACCCCGGGTCAGGCCTCTCAGTCAGGCCATCTCCACGGTACCAGCTCTGGATCATCCAGCAGGGGGCAGCAGAGTCCCTTTTAGGGATTTGGATCCTCAAAGCTCAAACTGGATCAGTCTCAACCTCAGCCTCACGCCATCAACAGCAGGAGGAAATTAAATAGCTGCAGACATGACTATTGATAAGAAATCTACTCACTAATATCAGTTCACATATTGCACTATGATTTCTATTACAGCAACCTCAGTGGGAGAGGAAGCTGCTCCACCTGACCAACAACATGCTGCCACATTTAAGAATCAAAGAATCAAGCCTGTATATAATGTTCTAACCGCAGATTGTTAACACTGCAGAGGAGTGTAAACTGGTTGAGTTGGGGGTCCGGGTGGGCGGGGCCTCTCAGATGTCATTGGAGGCCGTGCCTTTGCTTTTGCGTCCAGGCAGAGGGAAGGCCGACTTGCTCTGCGGCTGCGTCAGCCGGCTGGTCAGCTGGATGAAGGGCTCGATGAGCGAGCCGCGCTCCGTCACGCTCACCTCCCACAGCTTCACCTTCTCCCCCCGCGCCCACTGCTGCGCCGCCTCCTGGTCTACCTGACGGAGGTCGGTCAGGTCGCTTTTGTTCCCCAGGACGATGATGGTCACCTGGCAACACAACACATGTTTAAACGTGGATCTTTCTGCTCACAGAAAGCTCAGCAACCTGGCGAACAACACACGTAACTCTCAGATCAGGTGTTAGCACATGTGTGATGTTCCTCTGGCTTCAAAGAGCACAGGGTAGGACCCTCCGTGGCTCTATGGCAGGCTGTTTTACCATTTAGTCAGAGTGTAACCAGAGATATCGCAAATACGCATTTTGTCTGGTCAAAATATAATTAGATTAAAAGCGCGCTGTTATGTAAAATCAACTTTTTTAACCTTTACATCATGTCAATTTTATTCACACACCTGGTGTGTTGCCTGGATTCTTTCATACATGTTTGAGAAATCCTTTAATCTCCATGGAAATTATTCCCCTGTGAAAAACGCCTGGGTGGACTTAGCCCCGCCTTTGAGGTGCAGCTCCTCCTCAGAGCTGCAGTTTTCAAACTTCTGCCTCACAAAGCAGCTCTCCCCGTCACTCCACTGGATGAAGAGTATCTGTTAGCAACAACAGATAAAGTCTTGCCACAGATTCCCTGGTATAGGTCTGAACTTTAAGTAGGCCATTCTAACAAATAAATGCACTTTAATCTAAATGATTCCATTCTACCTGTTTTTAGTTCCGTCCATTTTTCTATTAATTCTAAGCAGCTTCCCTGTCCCTGCAGAAGGAAAGCATCCCCAAGGCATGATGCTGTCACTACCGTTCAGATGGTGTATTCAGGGTAATGTGCAGTGTTATGGCTTTCCTCTTGCTGGCGTACACAACTAATGAGCAGTAGTTTTCTGCCACTACTCCAGAGTTACCTCTGCAGGTGGTCCATCCTCTCTCTGGTCAGATGATGGATTGAGGAAAACTCTGGGAAATGTTCAAAGCTTGGGATGTTGTTGTAGAACCTAACCCTGCTTTAAACTCCTACATGCTTTTTTCTCTGACCTGTTGGCTGTGGTTTGACCCTGTATCAGAAGGATTTTTGAGGTGAGGTGTAAGTGCAGTGAACAAGCGTCACCTCCTTCTTGTCTCTGGACTTGTCGATTTCCTTCTTCAGGAAGTCTATTTTCTTGAAGGACTCCAGGCTGTCGACACTGTAAACCAGCACGAAGCCGTCGGCCACAGAGTAGTAGTGCTTCGGGAGGTCTTGAGTATCCTGAAGTCCTTTGGTGTCGTAAAGCCTCAGCTGCTCCTTCACACCTCGATCGGTCTCCACCGAGGCCACGTACACGTCCTCCTGCGTCTCACTGGACTCAGAGCCTGGACACCAACAGGAAGACACAGCCAGTCTGTCAGCAGCAATAACAACACTGTCCCACAGCAATGCTGTCACATTAGGACATATTAGGGCCACTGCAGATAAAAAAATAAATTAAAAAAATGATATATATATATATATATATATATATATATATATATATTAAATCGCTGATATTTTCTTGAAAAAAAGCGTAAATTTACACCAAAAGAACTCAGAAATTTTGAGGTTAATCTCTGACATTTTTCAGAAAAAAAACATGGAAACATCGGAGTTAAAAATAAGTCTTAATGTTCAATTTTTCAAAACAGAAATTTTCACGTTTTATAGTAAATTTCTAAGATTTTTCTCTAAATTTTCGTGTTTTTGGCGGAAATGTACTCTTTTTTTTTTTATCTAAAATGTCCTAATACGCCGTCATAGATGCCTACCAGCTGCGTCGCACCTGAATTTCCCCATTGAGGGACAGTAAAGGATATTTTTATTTTATTCAGTACGAGATTTTTAATCGGTTACTTTATTCTCAAGCAGGTCAGTGAAGTTGAACGCAATATTTCATGTAAATTAAGGACCAGTCGCTGTAATTAGTGTTTGTTGCCTGGGAGTCAGAACCCTACTTACCCACAGAGTGGTTTCCATACAGCAGCTGCTCCAGAATGGCTGTTTTCCCAACCGCTGCCTGGCCACACACCACCACTTTACAACCTTTTCCCATTTCGAGCCTGGGTTGAGAGAAGATAAAGCGGGTCCTTACTGATGGTCACGGCTGGTTGGCATGTTCCACCTGCATTCACACGAAAAAAACTTCCCTTTAAAGAAGCAGAAAAGCTCCCATCTAGCAGCAAGTACTCTGTTTCCAGCTAGCAACTTAGCATTAACGTCTCGTGCTGCGTGATATAAACACACTAATAAAAGTCGAGCTGCGAATAAACTTTTTGTTCACAATATCTACACATAAATTAAATTTGTCGAGGTGAACGAACCCGGAAACTGTCTGTAAAAGCACAATAAAAAGCCGGTGTATCCATTCTGTTGCTACATTGGCTGTTTGCTCACAGCGCATGCGCGTTCTGTGAAGTCGATATTTTTGCCCGTACATCATGAAGACGTAATTTGATTTTATCAAACTAAACAGTAAAATCAGTTCATAAATAAAGAGAATAATTAAAAAATATATACATGAAATGAATATTAAAAAAAAAAAACATTTCCCATGAGCACCGGAAAGGAAACGTACTGCCATAAAGCATGCTGGGTAAAATCCCTCTCTCTTTCCGGCTGGTACGCCATCAAGTAAGCTAGAATTCACACACATCTGAAGCAAACATAATCCACAAAAATCATTGTTTATACAAATTCATCTGCTCGTCCAACTTAGGGGATAGATTCAGATGTTCACTATCGTCTTTACATCTCGGCTATTTTGTGATAAATATTGTGAATTCTGTTATTAAAGTCTTAGTTTAGTTGGACGTGCCCTCTGGTAGACCGCTAGCCATTAGCATTCCTGTTGCTGAAGTGCTAGGTGCAGGATTTATTTAAATACAAAACATTTGAGTTGTACCCTGACTTCGTTGTCTTTTTATCGGTTATAGTTTGTGGCGCAGTGTCCTCAATGTTAACCTCGAGAGAGGTGGCGGCGCTAAGCTAAGCGGCTAACCCTGCGGCTTTATTTGTAGCATGTAGTTGAACGTGGATAAGTTATACATTGACGATAGAACACATTGATTCGGTGATTGATGTTTGTTAGGTACTTCATCATATTGACATGTCTATGGCTGTGTGCGTTAAGGTGTGTGCATAAAGAATGAGCCATGTTGTGAGGAATCTGACATCAGACTGTATGAAGCCATGTGTAGTCCCAGGCTTCAGATTGATTGACCAGTGAACAGCCAGTCTGATTCCTTTGGAACTTTTTAAGCTGCCAAGTGGAACAGCAAAGCTCTGAGTTGACATTGTCTGAAATATTTCTCTCCTTCAGGTAAGTCAACATGGGAGCCTACAGGTATATGCAGGAGCTGTGGCGCAAGAAGCAGTCCGATGTGATGCGCTTCCTGCTCCGCGTTCGCTGCTGGCAGTACCGTCAGCTGTCCAACCTCCATCGGGCCCCCAGACCCACCAGGCCTGACAAGGCTCGCAGGCTGGGCTACAAAGCCAAGCAGGGTGGGTACTTCCCCATGGACTTAATGTTGACCGCTCATCATCGGTGCGAGCTTTAACTGTTGTCTGTTTTCATTCAGGCTACGTCATTTACCGCATCAGAGTGCGCCGTGGCGGTCGCAAACGCCCCGTCCCTAAGGGAGCGACCTACGGCAAGCCGGTGCATCATGGTGTGAACCAGCTCAAATTCGCCCGCAGTTTGCAGTCCACTGCTGAGGTATGACAACAAGCTGCATTTCACCAGCCTGGTCCTAACCATCAGTACAGCGTTGTGTTGAAATGACCCTTTAACATGGAATACTGTAATCTCCATTTGATAAAACAAGTTTTAGAGCTCAGGGCTAACCAGAGGAAACCCAAGAGAAAAACAGAGCTCTGATTCATCACAGCTACTCCAGGCTCAACACTTAATAGCTATTTGACTTTTAACCCTGAAGCACCCAGACAAAAGAAATATTTCAGTGAGCTAGGTGGTTTTGTTGAACAGTACAGGTGAAAATGTGTTCAGGTATTTTTTTCTTTGCTTTTGTAAAGTTTTATGAAAATGCAGTTTTAAATATAGTACAAAATTGTCGGGCATTTTGTACAAATATTGCTCAGAAATAACTACACACATAAATTCGCCCCGATTTCCTTAACTTTGGACGATTCTTGCATGTGAAATGGATCTTATCTACATATCTTGAGGACTCACTGGGACATGTCTGCACATAAATGGTTAATAATAGCTAGCCTATTTGTCCAACTTAGCCACTTTGTCAATATATTTAATAACTTTTGAGACTTAAAAAAAATTTATTTCGCAGGTCAGGCTTCTAATACTTTGTGATCGACCAGAAAACTCCAATGTTGAAAAACATTGTAATGGTCATCCAAAGATAAACTGGAAATACATTTAGCTCCCTAGTGGTTCAGTGAACATCCTGCTCAGTCCATGTGTTTCAGGGCCTGGCATACTGTGACCCGCTGGTGGGACTTTTCTGCTGTTTCCCCATCTACATAATTGAAGACTGAACAGCAGGGGGTCAGGTTTTCTAAGTTTGAGTAAAAAAAATAAAACAGAAGAAAAGTGAACTTCTGTAAATAAATCATCTTTAGTTTGAATTGGAAATACAGTAATATTTCAGCAGTGGGTCTTACAGGGTTAAACCTCATCATTTGATTTATTACAAAGCAGTTTATTGTTGTTCAGAGTAAGTATTTATGGTGGGCCGTGTACGCCACATGACCTAACCATTGAAACAAACTGCAGAATGGAACTTGTTCAATTTATCCAACTGATGGGGAGTAGAGACATGACTGATCATTTAAACTAACCTGGAGAAACACGTTAAATCTGCTGTTTAAACACTTCAATACCCAACAATGAAGATATTTACTTGTTATAACCGTGTATAAAAGATGTCTAGCTTTAAAACCTGACTGGACGTCCTGCTCACTTCAACCTGGAACATCTCCAGTTGGTTTTTGTAGCTGAAGTCTTTAACGGCAAAAAAAAAGATTCACCATAACCATTTGATCTAAATTCACAGGTTAGGTATTAATACACAAATCCCAAGAATAGAGCGGCAGTGTCTCTTTGCACATTTGACGTTGTCGCAGTATCCTTCCATGCACCATGCATGTGGCACTGCCTCTGCTGCTCTACGTCTTACATGTATTCACATCCATTTGAAACTTGTTTAATGTAACAACATTTTAGAAGGCAAAGATGTGGGAAGGACATTAGACTGTTAAAACTCAATGAACCAATAAGATGAACGTTAAGTCACATTTAAATAACTTTAGACTAATAGAAGTACTTAAACTGTAAAACCAGATACATGCCACTTTCTGCATATACTATAAAACCTTGTTGCTGAAATGGAAAACATTTCTTGTAGTAGAATTATTATTTTGTGGTCACAGGTCAGCAACAGCAATAATCTTATTTATAATGCTCCTTTATGTCAAAGGTTACATTCACATGCCAATGATGGCTAGCTACTCTACAGTAGCTACAGCTGCCCTGGCAGGCTGACAGAAGCAGCCTGGGAATCGAACCAACAACCCATAGATTGTTTTCCTAATTTCATGCAGATCTTCCTGGATGATTTCACATGTCGGTTTCATAACAGATTAGGCTGAGTGAGAGGGGCTACAAGTTTCATCACAATATTTTGTGCTACTGTTGACAATAAGAACTATTTGATGCTACTTTGGCACAGTGTGTTCGGCTTCAGCAACCCCACACACACACACACACACACACACTGCTGCTGAACAACATTCCCATCTGTAATCTGCTTTAAGACACCAGTCACATGAAGAAGTCTGATTTGTGTCACTAAAACTGCATTTATTTACATTTTCAAATCTATTTTGATTTGTTGATACTTATGGTGACAGAATTAAATCAGAGTTCTTATAATAAATTCATCACAATAAAAGATAAACAATGTGACATGTCAACCGCTACACTGAGGGAAAAATGTAGGTTAAGATGAGCCGCATCTCTAAAACTGAGCAAAATATCATCTTTAGTGTTTTTTGTTTTTCTTTAGCTGATGCAGGTTGATCTGTAATGAACTCTATCACTGATACAGTGACACAACCGTCATGATCCTTGTAGAACTTCACTCTGGTGTAAATATTTGCTCCCTGCTGGAAGACGCAGAGTTTGACTCTGTGACATGTTGGAACCAAAACGCTTTGGGTTTTCTGAGCTTCTCGGTTTGTGTTGACAGTATGATATGATCATCAGGTTAACTGTTACTGACTTGAGTCCGTCCAGCTCAGAAATGCCCTCAGTAGGATGTTCTCTGGAATCTCTGAAGCATCATTTTACTGTAAAGTTAATTTGCAGCAGCTTAGTGTCATTTATCAGCCGCAAAGCATGAACATGTCAGGGTCTGGGTTTTAACTATACTCTCATTCTGCATCTGAGTTTCCTGGGTTGGTAACTGTTTCCTGGACGGGTGTGTGGTTGTCCCCTCAGGAGCGTGCTGGTCGTCACTGTGGAGCGCTGCGAGTTCTCAACTCCTACTGGGTGGGCGAGGACTCCACCTACAAGTTCTTCGAGGTGATTCTGATCGACCCGTTCCACAAGGCCGTCAGACGCAACCCGGACACCCAGTGGATCACAAAGGCCGTGCACAAGCACAGGGAGATGCGCGGCCTGACCTCTGCAGGAAAGAAGAGCCGCGGCCTGGGCAAGGGCCACAAGTTCCATCTGACCATCGGAGGCTCCCGCCGCGCCGCCTGGAAGAGGCGCAACACCCTGCAGCTGCACCGCTACCGCTAGGACATGTCACACACGTCTGTACATTAACCCGAATAAAAACAGTCCTTTTTATGGTCACTACTGTCGTCTTTGACTTCTTAACTCTGAAACATTCAGCCTGGTTGGTGGGTCAGAGGAGTAATGGGATGGAATCAAACAAAAAGATAATTTCTGAAAACCACTGAGATCTAAGTGGGCATTATTAGTAAAATGAATGGATCTAATTTTAATCTAATAAAACATTTGTAACTGTTTTGTGGCATCCCAAAATCTGCCATCACTATGATCTTTATTTGGCGCCACTGCAGGTAGAAAGTTCTTACACTGGAGAACGACCACAAACTATCATTTTACATGTGTAACTATGGCTTGTGTGCAAAAATTCTACATATTTTTTACCAGTACTAGTAAATGTGTAAAGTCAAATTTAAATGCCCATGAATTTTAACCACTGGTCACTAGGCTTTATGATGATTCTCACTTATATTGTCACAGCAAAGAGTGACATCATCAGGTGTTCATAGAAACCATTAAATGTACCTGCATGCTAACAGGTTCAGGAGTGGTGATGGTAAACATGGAGTTGGTTTAAAACTGAGCTGTTGTCAGAATTATGAGACAAAAACTGAATGTAACACCAAACAGTTGGTGGAAAAGTATGGTGGAGGATCAGTAATGCTGTGGGACTGCTTCCATTCCACAATTATGGATAATTTTCAGCTCTGATACATGGAAGTTGCTGTATAATAAAAAGGTTATTTATCCTTTATTCTTCAGAGAACTTAATGTCATCAGGAACAGCTGAGGTTATGAAGCTTACATTAACATACATCTGCCTGTAAATCCACTCTTACCATGTGAACAGTAAACACTCAAGCATGCTTCTTATTCATTTCCTGTCATTTTTTTTAATCACAGCACAACACACACTTTAACAGCACCTTCTCTTCATGCCAGGAGTGTGCCAGAAAATGACTGGGGTTGTGGAAACACTCCCAACCTGCAGAGACATCTGGTTCCACAACATCCCACCAAACATTCCTCTTTATCTCCTTCACATTTCGTTTCTCATTTTTTCTATTCTCACATCTGTTGCTGTTTGTAACATGCAGGAACAGCCAACTAAGCTTTGAAACTAATTCATATCTGAAATTCTTTTGAATATTTACCCTCAGTTTTCCAAATTTCAAACCAAGTGTGAAGTGCTTTGGAGTCCTCTGGACTTGATGTGAACAAATAATAGTGTTTCTGATAATCTTTGATTGCTTTATTCAACAGAATCGTGGTCCGCAAAGAGATGATACATAACACGACATATATAAAAAGAAATAAAATCTTATAAAAGTCTTGCATACCAATGTTTCCAATGAGTATTCTGCTCCTGAGAGAAAATATACCTCACCTTTGTCAGACAATGTGGCAACAACTTTTATATAATCTCCTTTAAAATAATAATATAAAAAAAAACTGTTCTCAATACCACAAAAGAAAAAAGGTTGATCACAAACTGATGTTCTGGTTCATAGTGTTACTACGACAAGCTGAAATTCAATTGAGAATGTGTTCAGATGCTCTCCATCAAATCTGCTGTTTAGTGAAGAATGAACAACAAGTTCTGCAGAAATGCAAAACAGAACAAAGACCTGCAGCTGGATCTGCACTGATCTACAAAGTATTGACTGACCGGGTGCACATCACATTGTTTTAGAATTTTATTTAAAAAATAATAATAATACAAACAGGCATGGTCTCATATTCTTTGATTTAAATATTATGCACTGCTTCATGTTGGTCTGTGACACATCATTCCTAAAAAAATTACATTTAAATCCCAGAAAATTCATGGATGTTTGTTATAGCGTGAAAAAAATTGAAAAGGTTGAAGGAGTTGAAATACTTTGACCAGTTTTGATAGATCCTAGTGCTGTTCGTGGGGGTGTGTGTGTGTGTGTTTGTGTTCACCAGTAATTCCATGGATTTCCTCTCCTGCAGATCCCATTCCAGAGGTGACCTTTCCCACTATTTTTATTTTAACCACAAATACTTGAATGTTTTAGGTCATGATGACAAGACATTCCATGTCACAGCTAGAACAGCGCAGCCTTGAGGCCGACATACTGAATGGCTGGGAATAAAGACAAAAGGGATGAGAATAATAGACATTCCAGCTGAAACTCCCTCCTCATTGTCTGCCGTTTACCGGATCTCCGGGGCCACTCCGACCGCTAAACTGTTCTGTTTATAATCCCTAAAAATGAAGCCGGTGAACTTGAACTGATCACTCCTTCCAGATTTCATTGTAGTTATTTAGTTATTCAGATGGTTCATGCTGCCAAGAATCCCTTGGACACGAGCCCAGCATGTCACACTGACCCAGCAGGAATGACAGGGAGACAGGCTTCCATCTGGAAGACGACCGTACGGCAACATGAGCATTAGATTATAAACCAAGTTTATTTGTATGGCAGAACATTTCATCAGCAAGGAAGTTCAGAAAGCTTTACACCATAAAAACATCGTACAGTAACCAATTATGAAACAAGGAATGGACATTACATTTAGTCAAATACCATCCATAAAATCATCAAGCAAATATACATCAAATAAGATGTATATTAATTTACAGTACAGTAAAGTTTTTACTATCACTTTATCCTATTGGTTTCCATAGCAACAGATGAGAAATAAAAGTTCTTTCACAGTTAGCGACCCTGGAGAAATGGTTTGAGTTGGATGGGAGTTGGAACATTTATGCATAATACCAAGACAAAATCATCTAACTGGTTTTTATAAGGTCCTAAATACGCGACAGTTTAATCTGTAGTTGGTAATTTTGCAGAAGAGTTATGGATTCAAAACGTTTGAATGACACAACTTTTTATGATCTGTGATGCTGTGAGAGCTCTGGCGGAGCCAACAAAAACAAACACCATCATCCTAATACTACTTTCTTTTGTCTTCTTCGTGGCTTCTGCCTGTAGTAACATCCGGTTGTTGATCACGTGACTTGTGTGGTGTGAAAAAAGTGCTTCCATTACAGTTTTGCAAAATACATCTGTTTTCACACTGCTGAAAGATCACCTCATCCTAGTGCAAAAACTTATTGAAAAAAAAAATATTTTTCAAAATCGCCTTGTTTGCATTAAGCAAATTTAGTTTCAAAATTTCAATTTGTACAACTTTATTGTCAATGGAAACACAGCTAGTGAAGTCATCAAGAAGAGACATGGCAGACTGTACATGTTGAGGAAGTTTACACCATCATCCATCCATCTATTTATTTTCTATACACCCTTGTCCCTAGTGGGGTTGGGAGGGTTGCTGGTGCCTGTCTCCAACAAAGCATTCACCATCATCTCCTATAAATCTACTGAAGAGTGTCAAATTTTCTCTAAAATCACTCAACAACCTGGTAAAAAATATCAGTTCTGTTCTGTGACTGAACTGGAACCTCTGGAGATGTTGGTGCAAACAAATAATTCTTCATGAAATGAAAAGACAACCCTGAGCATCCTCCTTATGAGACTGCTATACAACAACATAGTGTCTTCAGTTAGAGGCTCCTTCCTCTCTGCCGTAATACAGACAGCTACAGGAGATCCTTCCTGCCTATAACAATCATCAGCAGCAACAACTCTGAAGAAACTTGGATAATAGGAGTTACAACAACATTTAATTTCCATTTGGGATTAAATAAAGTATTCTTGAATTTATTTGAATATAAACTACCAAGGAAGATGTTCAGGAAAAGAAAAATGGAAGACAGAGTTACTATCCAACCCCTGAAGATGTGTGTGTGGTAAAACAGAGGTAGGTTTTAGTCAGCTGTGTCCTCTCATCTCTAATTCATCATATTTAGGGCACAGAAAAAAAGATTCCTGGGCTTGATGTGCTTCTCTGTAAAGAAAACATGTCCTGTTTGGACAGACTGGAAACACTTGGAGCGGACTGTTTACATTGTTGCATGAGCACATCAGAATTGATGCTACGGGTGTGAAGAGCTGAGAGATGACTTACATGCATCATTATCGTATCCAACACCAGGACTGATCCAGGCAGGATTCACACTCCTGGCATATTAACATTTAAAGTAATATTTTAATAATTCTTCTGACTTGAAACAGTATTCTTGTTTTGGTGAAAGTGACAAAGATTCTGTGGAGGGAGATAAAGATGAGGGTCATGACAGGGTCAATGAGCCTTCCATCACCAAAGATCAGAGATTATAAAAGGGTTTGTTTCCTGTAAAGACAACAGAGATTTTTCCACTGATTATTGAGGAGCCCATAAGCTATTTTTGACAACTTACGATTTTCAAAACTGAAAATCCCTACACGTCATTTCATGATGTTTAGAGCAATGCCTGTCTCATTTCCTGTCAGAAATAAACCTCCAAGTGGAATGAAAATATTGTGAAATCTAAATGTGCCAGGGTTATGTTTTGGACCACGCTGCAAGTTAAATGTGGAAGTCTCAAAATATCTTCAGTCATGGTATGGGACGTGTGGAGATTGTGTAGCATTGAGGTTTCACAGCACTGCGTGCACATGGAAGCCCAATCTCACACAAAAATGTGTTCCAAGAAGTTTTGCTCCTTCAGTGGAAACCAGATTTTTACATATCCTATATAAGATACACAAACACACCAGTTTACGCTTGTTTACACCAACGACACGATGCAAGCGATTGTTGCCAAGTGGTCGACTATGAGGAGTGAATGCTGCAAGTCAATGAGCCGATGCAATCTGCAGGTTTTCTTAAATACACATTTTTTAACTACTTTGGATAATTAACTGAGATTAATGCACTGCTGATAACTAGGATTAATTAGAATGTGTGTACGATTGAATTGACCTTTTTTTATAAAGTGCCTCTAGATGACATTTGTTGTGAAGCAGAGCTTTATAAATAAACCAAATTAAAGCAAAGGCTGCAGATCTAAAGCTGAGACTATACTTGTGTCATACTAATCAGACGGGAAATCTAATCTGCCAAATAAATACAATTGCATCTTCTCAAAACATGCTGGACTGTGGTGGCAAAAAGTTTTGTACACAAAATTTGATTGGTAGATGAGAGAGAATTTTGCCTTCCTCATCATCAAGTATCAGAAGCCATCTATCAAAAATTCTTCAAGATTTTGTCTGAACGAAAGAATAAGTTCAAAGTTCTGCTGAATATGAAGCTGACCGCAAAAAGATGGTACTCTTATTGTGACGTAAGAGTAAAATTGCTTAGCATTGTTCGTGAGAAACTGAATTCTAAAGACTTCTGGGCATGCTGGCAAGCAGACAGCATTTTATTAGTGCATAAGAATGGTAACACTTAGGCCTGTTAAAACTGAACTTGGTATCTATACACTGAATATTCTTTAAAATATTCTTGAAAACCAAAAAAATAGATTTTTTATTACCTACATTAAAATGTGGACTGTCTTTGGAGTAAACAAGCATAACAACTGGAATGTATGAGCTAGTTAAAGCTGCATTGATTCTGTATTTAACCATGTATGTAGATATATGATTAACATATTTCTTTTTCATGGAGGCCGTCTATGACCCATGCCAGTTTCCCTCAGTTTGAAGCCATATTACCTACATAAGGAAACTTCTGCTGGTGTCAGCAGAAGTTTTTCTGATGGCCCCAAAACAACATTTAACTGATTAATGATGTTTTCACCAAAGCAGGAATTTACCAGAGTTATGATTACAGTTCATGATCACAATAAATCTGAATGAACACAGCAGCTTGAATCTGAGTTTTTGTAAGGATAAGCTTTAGAAAGTTAGCTGACAAACAGAACAGGTTTCAGACCAGTCCGGATCAGATGGTGCAGACTGGTCCAAGGAATGAAAGCGACTTCAATCCATCTCCACAATCTGTCAAAAACAAACGCATCAACAATGAAATCTTTGTGTAAAATTACTTGGTTCCCTTATTGAAGTGTTAAAAGAGGGAAAAATTGCGCAATTCAGTCTGTAAATGAGCAACTTTTTGTTGTTTTCTCCGGACGTCGAATCCGCTTGCCAGGAGCCTTTGTTCGCTCTGATGAAAGTATGTCAGTGGGTTACATTGACACCATTGCAGGCTGCAGAGGGAGGAGCCGGTGAACTGGGTCACATGGTTGCCCATTGCTCTCTTCCAGAGCCAGTCCTCCTCACCTGGAGCTGAGCTTGTAATGAACCAGTTTTCCGTGTAGAAGCTTTGTCGGTTACTGGAGCAGAGTGACAGCAGGACGGAACCTTCCGGTTGAGATAAGCCTGGGTTTCGCTGTTTGTTTTTTTTTGTTGTTGTTGCGACATTGAAAGTAGCTTTTTAAAACTTAGTGTGTTTTTTTTTTTCCATTCCTGTGAAATTCTGATTTGGTTGGCTTGTCTCCTCTGGGCTTCCATTCGGTTTTAATGTCCGTGGTTTCAGTGTTTCAGCCCAGAGCGTAGTTTCTTTGCTCCCCGAACGTTATCTACCAGCGACTTTCTAGTTGCTGAGAACCAAATCAAACACGGCTTCAGCAACGAGGTAGCAGAGGGGCAACTCGCAGGATATGGACATGGACTCGAGCAAAGCTGGTGAGTGTCATTTAAACACCAAGAGACCGCAGCTTGTTGCTGTCAGTTCAGCTGGACTAAAATTGTCTTGTTTTGCCACAAATGTATTCACGGTCGTGTAGTAATAATTTATATTTTGGTCTGTGTTTACATCCAGAATAAGTGCTGATGGTCGGTGTGGTAATATTAAACTGGGTTAAGACTGCCGGGTGGGGTGTGGGGTTGCTGTTGTTGGCCGTCCACTTTGCTTTGGCAGGACTGCAGTCTACTCTCCTCACATGGACCCGTCAGCCTAGCCATGTGCACATGTGTTTACGCTTCCCTTTACGTCTCCGCTCATTGGTCGAGCTGGGCGGTGACGAAGGCATTACATAATTCACCCCGCCGTGAAGTGTGGGTTCTTGCTGCGGATACACGTGAGTCAGCGCGAGGTGACCTAGTTTTCCAGTGGAAGAGCATGCTAGCTCCACGTGGGGTGCGGCGAAAGACTTCTGAACTTAGTGGTGCATTCAGGGCACATCGGAAATGCTAAACTGAAAATCTTATTCAAAGATTTCCAGTGAAAATATTGTATGGACGTGCTATTTATTCAGATTATGTGGTGAAAATGGTTTTCACTGTAGTTTTATACACCAGCACAGTTTTAAACGTTATATTTGATTGAACTTTAAAAGTCTACTTTTAAACCCATCTTTAAGGAGAAGACGGTGCTAACGACATATTTTATATGGAAAAATGTTTTTTTTTTTTGTAGAGAGACTCCCTGTTTGAGAGTCCCTGTCATACGATTTGTGTCGGGTCGGGGAGGGGGGGATTCTTAGAGACTCCCTGTTATACTCTTCCATCCACACAACCCCCCCCCCCCCCAGCGCTCACAGTGTTCATTGTTGCTGTTCTTTTTTTTTTTTTTTTTTTTTTCATTCATCCATACCGCTTTCCGCCCCCCCCATCCCCCCAAGGAGCGCGCCCCATAGTTTGGGAACCTCTGGTTTAGATAATTTAGAATCTATTTTTACACACTAGCGTTACGTAAACCGTTGTTTTCCGGGCAGACTTTAAATGCAGCATTGTTTTACAGAATTCTTATTTTCTTTTTTTTTTGATGGAGTTTCCTAGAATGCGTCATAAAATCTTTACTTTGTCGTTTTGCATTCGCTCTTTTGTGTATGTGCCTGTTGGAGTAATCGTGGACATGCATTTCTTTTCCTGACACTTTGTCAGCTGTGAGCCTCTTTATGTGGGTTTGACCAGCTGACATTAATATGAGACGTTTGCTGAAACAAATCCAGCCTCTTGTTGCATCTTAATTGCTGTGAGACGTTGGTAATTCAAAATGAAATCCATCATAAACAAACCCCTTAAATGCCTCAGAGCACTAATGTTGCTCTTTTGAGGCTTTTCAATTCGGCTGGTTCCAGTGAAGGCCCAGCCTACCTACCCCATACACACACGTACACACATGTGAAGCTGACATTATGTAATGGTTGTTATCTAATCACCAAGATGGGAAGGGGTAAGAAATCAGGTCAGCCTGTCATGGCTGCCTGGAGGTGGGGGTGAGGGGGTGTGTGGAGACGAGCAGCAATATGAGCTTTTATATGAGCAATATGAGCAGCAATATGATCCGACTTCTTTATTTTAAGTGTGTTAGTTCCAGTCAGGGCGGTCGTCTGGGAGCGGCTCTCTGGGTTTGGCCTCACCAAGGGGGAGAGGAAGACGGCATCAGCCGGAAGAACTGTTGGAGCTGAGCTCCCAGATTTAACAGTGAGGCGCTCAGGAGAGAGCCAGCTAAAGAAACCCAGAGACATCGGATCAATAGAGACTAAATGTGGGACGCTTGACGAAGCTCATTCTTTCCTAACATTCTGTTGAAATATTACGGTTTCTAAATATTTATAGGATAAAAGGGAGTAAGATAAAATCACTGATTTATAGCAGGAGAACATCCATTTAATATCATCATACTAGTTTGCATAATGTAATCAATGACATTCATTTATTTGGGTTTTAGAATCAAATCAAAAGCTACGGTTCAGATGGGAAATGTTTATCTGGACTCAGATGAGGTAGAAAGCTTGTTTAGGGTGCAGAAGATCATTGGTGACTTTTGAAAAAATAAAATGTTTCTTCTTCTTATTTCTTCTTTAAAATCTAGAAATGATAACTTGGGCCACACACAATACAAGTAAAACATTTTAAAATGTCAGTTTTTTTTCTCCAGATGACAAAGGCCGGGTGCTCTAGCCCCACCTGGTGGTGTCAGCATGTACTTGCTGAGTTGGATTGCATTGTAATTTGGTCCCATAGAAAGTCCATAGGATTGAAAAGGACTTTGCCTTGTTGCTCCTTTAGTTTCCACATTATGAATCTTTCTGAAGTAAGAATATTTCCAGGCAATTAAATTAGTCCTTTTTTGTGTGGAGTAATTTGACAAAAGTAGTCACATTCTTTCAGCCTGCTGACTGGCAGTGTGGAGCAGCAAATGAAAGGAGCAATGTCTGGTTGCTCCTCTTTATCAGGACTCTCATTTTTTTAAAAAGGTTTTATTGGCTGTAGTGGCATTTATTTGAGAGAGGTCAGACAGGAAGGTGGGTAATGAGAGTGGGGGAAGACGTGGCAAAGGTCACCAGGCCGGGACTCGAACCTGTGACTTACGCATCGAGGACTAAGGCCTCCACACA
The DNA here is from genome assembly GCA_903067095.1 of Girardinus metallicus. Lineage (NCBI taxonomy): Eukaryota > Metazoa > Chordata > Actinopteri > Cyprinodontiformes > Poeciliidae > Girardinus > Girardinus metallicus. Next base: position 35,329 of record CAEGAE010052767.1, on the reverse strand, counting down.
TGGAGGTGCTGTACCCCTGCACCACTGCAGCACCCAAATCTGGGCTGCTATTAAAGGATTTTAAACTTAAGTAACGGAGCAAGGGAAAGTTTTAATCCCTCAGCGTAGCTGGATGCTGGCATAGAGACACATGGTGATAAACTAGAGGGTTTGGGTTTATTACTTTCCAAGGAGCCACTCTGTCTGGTGGTCGTTTAAAGGGCCTTGAGCTGCCGTTTGTCGTGTTTTCAGTCCATGTCATCTCACAGCGCCCCCCCCACCCTTTCCTTCTGCATCACCAGGAGGCGTGATCGCCTACATCAGCTCCTCCAGCTCCTCCTCCAGCCCGGACTCCTGCCACAGCGACTCCTCCAACGGCAGCTACCAGTCGTCCTCGCCTCGGCGTGTCTCTTCGCCCAGCCGGGGGCGGTCGGGCCAGCTGATGGACCCGCCACTCGCCGTCGGTCGCCAGAACCTTCCGGGGTCTCAGGGAGGCGGCCGCTCCTCATCCTCGGGAAAATGTGGGATCACAAGTAAGCAACACACTCCTCCATGCGCTGTGCGGAGCTGCTGCAGGGATCCTTGCTAGGTCCACGGCTCGGTTCTGCTCCGGGTTGGACTGCTTGATGAATTCATGCAAAGCTGCAGTTTAAATAAAAATCTTTGAAATAAAATGAAGCATAAAAATATACTGAAGCAGCGACTTGGAAGGTATTTTCAGTATTTTTTAATTTTAATATTAAGTCAGTTACATTTGTCTTATTACATTGTTATATCACTTTAAATATAAGCCATGTAATATTGTTATATTGTAACGACAAAGTATTTTAAACTGGTTATAGAAAATATTTTATTCATTTTTCCCTTTTCAGTTTATTTCATTCACTTAGTTAAACTTAATGTAAATCATATAAATTCACAAAAAATCTTTGTTCAACATTTATTTCTTGATGTCATTTATTTTCCCACAGTTTCTATTTCTAAATGATAACCACCTCCTCCTGCAGATTTTCTGCCCCAGTATTCCCAGTGCTTTTATAGTCCAGATGTTCTGGTGAAGTTGTCATGAAATGTATGCGTTTGTGTGTGTGTTGGCTGTTCTGGTGACATGCCTCTCTGAGCCTTTGTGTGTGTGTGAAAGCAGCAGAGTGACTGCTGTGTGTTTTTGTGCCGATCAGAAATCAACGGCCTGGTGCTGCTGTGTAAGGTGTGCGGCGACGTGGCCTCTGGTTTCCACTATGGCGTCCACGCCTGCGAGGGCTGCAAGGTGAGGATGCCCCTCTATCTCCCCCCCCGCCCCTACACTCTCCCCTCAGTCTGCCTCTGCCTGGCTCTGCTGCAGCTGAACTGGGTCACTGCAGGCGCAGCTTTCTCTGCAGCTGTGAGCAAACACTCTGTGAAACTATTTCTCTCTCCTTATTCATATGAGCCAACCACCATGCCTGATCAGAATGTCCATGCATCCTTAAAAAGTCTTAAATTCACCAATTGATATTAAAGCCTTAAAATATCTTAAATTTTAAGGCCCAAAGATGTAAGCTGGCTGGACAACATTTTGTTTTTCCACCATCTCACCTGTGTTACCACTCTGCCCTAGTTACACACTCTGGTTAAGGCAGAGTTTGTAGCGGGGACCAGAAAAGGTTTGGGGCCTTATGTAAAAAAAAAAAAAAAAAAAAATCAACCTTATTGAGCTTTATATTATGTTCTAATGTTATTTCCTCATAATAAACATGTAATGACGTGCTGAAGGCAGAGAGCTTCTTAAAGACGCACAGGCCCAATTTCAAGTCGCCAAAGTGCAAAGTAAAATTTTTAAGTTGTTTTTGATATATAGAACATTTTGTAACGCAAGGCAATAAAACCTTAGTTACTTGATTGTGCTATAAAATTGTCACTATGTGCCTGGAAAAGACAGTTCTGTCTGTTTAAATAAAGGTCTTAAAAAGTCTTAAATTTGACTTGTTGAAACCTATAGACACCCCATTGATGCACATTCCCACACACATTCCCACACACATTCCCACACACATTCCCACACACATTCCCACACACATTCCCACACACATTCTCACACACATTCTCACACACATTCTCACACGTCGTCAGAAAGCTGCTGTATGTTCAGCTCTGTAGAAGATAAAAATGCTCAGAGGTGTTGTGAGGAGCAGCTCGTTTATATTGCAGCTCTTTAAACTCTTCATGAAGCTTGTGAAGCAGATAGTGAGTCAGGTCTGTCATGATTCCTTGATGTTTAACAGCTGAATGATGATTCCTGTGGAATTCCCACAGTGTCCCGTCATGGAGCAGAGCTCCCACCATAAGCTTGACTTCCACAGCCCAGAAAATGGAGCACTTACCATGCTGTTTGGATGTGTGTGTGGCTTGTGTTCGGGTGTGTTGGGGTGTGTTCGCGTGTGTTCGGGTGTGTGCGGGTGTGTGTGTTCAGGGCTTCTTCAGGAGGAGCATCCAACAAAACATCCAGTATAAGAAGTGCCTTAAGAGCGAGAGCTGCCCCATCATGAGGATGAACAGGAACCGCTGCCAGCAGTGCCGCTTCAAGAAATGCCTCATGGTGGGGATGTCCCGCGACTGTAAGTGTGTGAGGACGCTAGCCCAGCCTGAGGTGGCAAACTGGATAAGATGCAAATAATAGAAATAAACTAGTTGGCCTTGTTCATCATGTCCAACCAAAAGTATTTACACCCCGCAAACATTTACCAGGCTGTTAAGTATTTTATTAAGAATTATCTGTAAAACTTAGACCAAGGTAGAACTTCATAAGATGTTCAACAAACTTTTTGTGTTGGAGTTTTTATAAAATTACATCTTTATTCTGACTCCATTTTGGTAATGATATGACTTTATTCTTGTTTAAAAAAAAATCCCCCCAAAAAACAAAACCCTGACCTGTTTTCAAAGTCCAAGTAATCAGAAGCTGTAAAACACGCTTGTCAAACAAGCTGGCAGCCCTGGATGTGCTGACATCACTCTGGACTATGGAAACATGAGGAGTTCGTTGGTGGAAAAAAAAAACATCCAGATTTCCAAAAATGAAATTTTCAAAAAGATTTTATGAACTTCAATTAGTTCATAAAATCAACTTATCTTAGCTGCAGCTGAAGTTTCCACTCAGACGGCTCACTATAGTTCATTATTGCTGTTATAATTATTATTATTATTATTGTTACCCCTTTGTGTTGGTCTGACAGGGAGGATGTTTGTGGCAACATAACAAAATGTGTGAAGGGTGTAAATACTCTTGCGTGGCTCTGTGAGTTTGTCGGTTTCCGTGTTTTATTGCTCTAACATCCAGAATGCTAACGTCAAAGCGAGCTAAAGTGACCCTCTTCCCACTGTTCAGCTGTGCGCTTCGGTCGGATCCCCAAGCGGGAGAAGCAGCGCATGCTGCTGGAGATGCAGAGCGCCATGAACAGCATGATGAGCGGCGGCCATCTGCAGAGCGAGCTGAGTCAGCCGCACACCGCCGGCCAGGCCGCGCCGCTAACCGCCGCCGCCGAGGAGGCCGGCCCCGCCCCCTCCCCTTCGGGCTCCAGCCAGTCGGACTCCAGCTCCGACCCCGACGCCTCCGTTCCCATGGATACCGGCTCCAGCTCGCCGTCCCCCAGTGTGTCGGACAGCGGCGAGGACGAGGTGATTGGCTCGGTGACCAGGGCCCATCAGGAGACGTTCATGTACAACCAGGAGCAAGGCAGCCGGGCCCCCAAGGGCCCGCCCGGACCCCCCAGCGGGGACTTAAACCAAGCCGCCCCCCTCCAGCTCTCGGAGCAGGGCCGGGACGTCTGGAACCGCCGCAACAACAACTCTGTCAACATGGCGGGACGCAGCCTCGTGTCCATCCTGGGACAGCCTCACAGCCAGCTGGACAACCAGTGTCCAATCAGAGCGTCCCGCAGCGCCGGCGCCAGCCACAGCCCTGCCTACATACACGGAGCCGTCAGAGCTCCGCCCACTGAGCCCTGCCCCGGCGGCGTCTACAGCGGGGCCGCCTGGAGAGGAGGCAGCAGAATGTACCTGGTAAGACGGGTGCAGCACGGCGCTGGGATAGAGCGCGGCTGTGCCTCACGTGTTTGTCTCACTGCAGCTCATTTACGTGTGTGGAGACACAGTGGAGGACACTTAGGGTCTCTGGTCGTCCCAGTCCTGTCGAGTCCTAATTGGTTGTCTGTCTGCAGGTCTGTCCAATGAACATGTCCCCTCAAGTGGACCCGCACAAGTCGGGCCAGGATGTGTGGGAGGAGTTCTCCCACAGCTTCACCCCCGCCGTCAGGGAGGTAGTGGAGTTTGCCAAGAAGATCCCCGGCTTCAGGGAGCTGTCCCAGCATGACCAGGTCAGCCTGCTGAAGGCTGGCACCTTCGAGGTACGCCCCGTCCCCTCGTCCCCTCTGCCCCCGTCCGCCTGCCCTCAGGGTTAGAAATAGAAAAGAAACGGCCTTTCTTGTCCTGCAGGTGCTGGTGGTCCGCTTTGCCTCGCTGTTCCATGTGAAGGAGCGCTCTGTCACCTTCCTGGGGGGACAGAAGTACAGCGTGGACGCTCTGAGGACCATGGGCTCCGGGGACCTGCTCAGCTCCATGTTTGACTTCTGTGAGAAGCTGATGAACCTGGGTCTGAGCGAGGAGGAGATGAGCCTGTTCATGGCCGTGGTCCTGGTGTCAGCTGGTGGGTTCCTTCACTCTGCTTTTTAAATCAACAGATTATTCAGATTATTTCACACAATGTTTTTATTTATTAAGTAAAAAGTCTAAAAATAATCAACAGCAGCTGCCATCAAGTTTTTATGTTTGATAGTCAGCAGCTGTGTTCCTAGTTAGCATAATATAGAGCGAATTGGAATTATGAAAATAAATTTGTTTATTGGAAATGCGATAATTTTGAGAAAAATAAAATACTTTAAGAGGTTGCAATAGACTGAGACCCAGTCAATTCGATGGTTACAGCTTAAAACAAGCCCCGCCGCTGTCCCCATAGTGGCTCAGCTAACTGTTAGCTGTGTCCACACTTGTGTAATTTTCAGATTTGAGTGCATCTATTCACTATTACAACCATGGCGACTATTTAGAAACATGTCCAGCAGAGAAAGGAGACAAATCAAAGAAATGTACATAAGTTCTATGGTCCAGAATACATAGGCTATGATTTGACACCAAACACATTCATCTAATTGACAACTTCAGTGCAAAAATACTTTTTCCATGACAACCATCTATGATCATTTATGATTTCTGTGGGTCCAATTATGTATGAACTGAAACGAAAAATATTCGTCCGTGATAAATATTGGCACATTTAATGCAAAAGTAGATTTTCTTTGATGGCCATCTTGAATTTTTCAGTGGCTTTTTTCCCATGAAGCCCTGGAACATCTGCACCAAGTTATGTTCTTGTATCTGTGTGTGAAAGTTTTTGCTGAAATATGAAGTTATCTGCTGCACCATGTCTTTGCTTTATTAAAGTGAAATTACAAATGACAGAAAATATTTTCAAATCTCATTTTTATTTTAATGAGCCCTTCTCTGAGTTTACATGAATTCAAAGTCCAACTAAACAGAAGTTGTACCACAAGTCTGCCATCTAGTGGTACAACTTCTGTTTAGTTGGACTCTGAACTACGGAAGCCCAAGGAGTACATTGGAGGGGGGGAAAAAAATCTTACCACAACTGAGATCTTCATAACCAGCCCAGCTTTTTGTGCTGCACATGAACAGAGGAAAACTAGGAGAGGAGGCTGAGTGTCCACAGGGTGGCGCCAACACAGTGGCTTAGAGAAGGAAAGCAGAAGGGCTTCGATCCTGACAACTAAATCTGATCAGTGAGACGTTTGTGTCCAAGAGGTTTTGAACGCCCCACAGAACACTTCTCAGGTGGGTCCCCCAAGGGCCCCCTGTGGGGTCCAGAGGGTCCCACACTCTGCAGGAGACAAACCCAGAGGCCCCAAAGCCACAACTGGCTCTTTGGACCTTTGACTATAAATGATAGAGTATCTAAAAGTTCAGTTGTTTATCAGTCAGATTTTTTTGGAATAATTGCATTTAATTTCCATAAATGACCCTAAAAGTGCCAGTCATTTTTATGTAGATCTGTTGTTAGGCTGGAAACTTTGTGCAAATGTCAGCATCCCATATGGAAAAATTTAACCTAGAAATAGGAATAAAAACAGTGGTTGTTTGAAAATGACAACAGATTTCTTGCAGTAGAGAATTACCAAAATATCATAAGTTATTTTTTATTCTAAAGGTCAGGCAGCATAAATGGCTCTAAACTCATTCGATTTAGCAGAAACGGCTCTTTGAATTTTAAAGCTTTCTGTGCTGAACTGATGAAATGATCAGGTGTGGCTAGTCGTGTTTCAGCCAGTCGATGTGTCTGATCTTCTCTGCACCGTGTCGCCCTGCAGATCGCTCCGGCATCGAGAACGTGAACTCTGTGGAGGCGCTGCAGGAGACGCTGATCCGCGCGCTGCGGAGCCTCATCACCAGGAACCACCCCAATGAGTCGGCCATCTTCACCAAGCTGCTGCTGAAGCTGCCCGACCTGCGCTCCCTCAACAACATGCACTCTGAGCAGCTGCTGGCCTTCAAGGTCCATTCCTGAACTCTGGCACAGCCTGAACGGGCCCCTGATCTGTGCGTCCCCATGCAGTACTGTAGGCTGACGCAGCCGCACCGCGCCACCTCAATGTGTTGTGTTTGTGTGTAGCAGCTGTACAGCGCTTAGAAGCACTTTCCTGTCTTGTGACTGTTTCTGCATTCATAGTGCAATATGTGACTGCTTTGTTTGACATGGGCAGTGTAGCAGTGGTTTCCAGTGGCTTACACCACTCTGAATGTTGTGGAGGCGCTGACGTTTTCCAGGGGGCCATCACAGAAGAGAGAATGTATTTGAAACTGAATGACGTCTTATTTGACCATTGTGTTGTTGTTGTCCATGTTCTGTTGTGTTCTGATCTAAGTGACTAGTCTGATGGATGGCACACTGACTCTGGATTCTCAGCTACTGAGAAGTTGCTGCAGACACCAGCAGCTCCCCAGTGGCTGACTGGGCTCCGACCTGTTGGGTAGAACCTGACTGTAGTATTAGTGAGTGACTGAGCTGTCAGAGCTGCTGGTGTTCACATCATTTAGTTTAGTTTTTAATATCCAGAGCTTCTGTAAGCGTGTGGAACGGGTCGCAGGAAACCAATTTCTATAGAAAGTATATATAGAATCTAAATATGTACTGTTATACATGACCATATAGATGACTATCTATAAAAATAAATTTTATAAGTGAGGTGAAGTGTGTCTGTGTCGAGTATCGATTACTAATGACTTTTCTCATATAAGAACATTAAAGACTCGGTGTGCTGCCAGAGGTAGTTTTCTAATCCGTCAGCAGAGGGCGTCAGTGCTGCTCACACTCCAAATCAAAGAGCCAAGCAGGGGCATTTGGGTTTTCACAAAGTCCAAAGTCCAGACATTGAGCCAGGCTGCAAAGAGCTTGTGAAGATTGCTGCAAAAAATGTTTAAAGCTAAGAATGTGCAGAGATTCCACATGATCTGAGCTTTTTATGTCTGTTTTTCCTAATGACTTAAAAATAGGATTGAATGATTAGCAAGTCTAGAAATTCAGGAAATATTCAATAAAATATGAAATGATGTTCAAAAACATAAGTTAATATATCAACGGTGGCTATCACTGAGGCAGATGCACACATACAAAAGCATCTTCATCCCACACACGAGGGGTCATCAACCTGTTCCATTCAACGAGCCTCTTTTGCCCCCAGTGCTGCAAAATAAAACTCATGTCAAGCTGCAAGAAACTTGCACTAAGAAATCTTGTCTGACGAAAAATCATAACTCTAGTAATAACATTTAAAGTGGTAAGTAAACCTTGATAATATAAGAAACACAAAAGTAACATTTGCTGGAGGAACAAGATGAATCTGGCCTCTCCTGTGGAGGAGAGAGAAGAGGAGATGAAGGTCTCCGCTCACTCCGTGCTGAGAGGGAGAGAAGCAAGACTGGTGTTATTTTACTGTTGTAGACAAACTAAAAAAAATGTACCAAAGCATCATTTAATTTTTCATTTTACAGTTATTCCCCAAATCTGCAGGATCAAAGCACTGTAGCTGATGTTTGACACACGCTACCACAGACACGCCACTACTTCTGTAACACCAGCTGATCATTCTGTGGAGGACTGACCCATCTGTAGGTCCACAAAACCTGCCCAGAGGATTCTGGAGAGGTTCTCCAGAACCAGCTGCATCTTCTGGCTTAAGGCCAGCACCTATCATCGTGTTCCAGAGAAGACACATTATGAAACGTCAGACACACAGTTCTTTCATAAGACCATGCTACACGTGAGGACAACGTAACTCTGAGATGTGTGGATGACACCTGGGCATGACTACCCATGGGATGAGAAGGAAGGTGTCAGATGACACCTTGTCTGGTGACAAGGTGTCATCACAGGATCTCAGAGTGGATCGGGCCAAGCAGATGATCCTGAACAGTCCGGAGGACCAGAACGTCTTGCGGTGAGTCGCTGAGCTGTGCTCACTGAGCCACCGTAAGGTCCACCAGAACCAGAACACACTGAGCTCATGTCCAGGGTGGATGAGCTCTAAAAGCATGACCAGCACACTGTTAATGGTTTGAAGCTGGCAAAGATGTCAGATTGTTGTTCAGGTCCAAAAGTTACATTGACAAGGATGTGGCCCCCGGGCTGGAGGCAAAAAAGAGAGATTTTCCTAATATAAATGACACATTAGGTCAACATTAGTCCTATGCATCAACAGGTATGAAGGAATGCATGGTAGGTTTATTGTATCTCCATTAATGTAGTTGTTATTTCAAATGAAATGGACTATAACTTTATAATTTTCAAAAACTTCAATACTGATTATATTCATAAAAGAAGTAAAGCTTTGGCAAAACATGCATTAATATATGTGTGTATATTAATATATGTATGTATAAAGGGATTTTGAACCGGGTCAGGAAGTATGAATATATTGAGAGTTTCTATATGTAGTTCTGCTCTAGAACTACAGGAACTGTGAAAAGTAACTTGAAGTAACTCAATAACTAAATGTCTGATGTCTAACTTCTTTTATGTTAACTAATTTTATTAACCTAAGTTGTTTCTCTACTCTGGCATGTGATCTAGGGCTCTTACCCATATTATCAAACTTCATTACCCTTACAAAGTCAACATCAGGCTGGCAGCAGACTGGACCTTTCACTGGACTTCTGCCTTAAAAAGGACGCTGGCTGAGTGGTGGACGGTGCACAGAGGAATATGTTCTGAGCACTCGGTTTGAAAAACAATCCTTGTTAATTACATAGTTTGGTATAACAACAGCAATGAACTGATTTAATACATCGTTAAATGTAATTTGAATCAAATATGGATTACCTGGATGTATTGAATACTGAAGGTCTGACCTTAAGATTATTCATTTCATGCAGAAAAAGACAAGAGATGAAAAAAACACGCAAAGACAAAACTCTTAAAACCATGTTTATTCTCAAGAGCCAGTTCACATTAGTTGCAACCATCATCCATTGTGTGCATTTCAAAACATTCCCCAGGTCCTCTGTGTTCATGTACGACCACTGGGAAGCTGATTACCAGAGGACGGTTCCAGTAAAACCAATTCATTCGCACCATCACTGCCTTTCTCTTCCAGTCAGTGTAGAACGGGTCATACAAAGAACGACACTCAATGTACAAAGGAGGGACGTCTGGGCTGACAGTGGGTACACCAGGGTCCAGAGGTTCTCCTACGCCTGTGTGCAAGTGTAGCTGCTGCATTTTGTACTGACAGTGAAGTCCAGCTACAGTCCTGTAATATGGATTTTATCGAACAACTAATGCTGCACTAACATTGTATGATTTTAGCTGCTTTGCTCAGTTCCTCTGCCATGATGTTGGGTCAGCACGAGAGCAATCACTTTGTTAATACTACGCAAAAACAATACCATGTTCATCTTATGCTAACGTAAAAAAACAATCTGCAGTCTGAAAATATACATCCTATTTCAACTGTACTGTAAAAAAAAGAGCTTCTCTATGGTGCAAGTCTTGTGATTGGTTTGTGACTGAGTAACCTTAAGAACAAGTGGGGAGAGAGAACAGTGAGCAGGCACCGGTTCCGTCAGCACTGACGACGTTTATGTGCACCGACAATGAGAACATGTTGAAAAGGAAAACGGCTCAGGTTCTAAAACCAGAACTGAGTTTGCATTTGGAGGAAATCGTCAGTTTTGGTTTGTTCATCTGGAGTTCTGCCTCCATAAACACAACATGAAGTTTTCCTAGAGCTGGACTTTCAGCTGCTTCCGTCCTCCTGACAGGGACAAGACAGCAGAGCAGGAGTGTGATATTTGGAGAAGATTAGTTGAGCTATTTTGTTGTTTATGGACCCTTTGATTATTCTTGATAGACATTTTAAATAAGACAAAAAAAAAGAGAGAAGAGACTCATCATGGTTTTAACTAAACTGTTAAAATCAGCTTTACTACGATTTACTGAAATAAAAAGTTTGAGAACTGAACAAAAACAGACTCAGTGTTGGTCCAAAGCATCCTGGAGTCATTTATCCTAACTGGGATCATCCAAGGTGTTTACCAGCTTTGGTTCAGAAAACCCAATAACAAAACTAAATACAACTGGCAATATGAGCTCAGAAAATATTTCCCTTCCACTTTCCACAGAGTTAAACACTGAAGGAACATTTTTATAAATTGAGGCCGTCCAGTAGGGCTCCTGCTTTAAGACAAACGTCTGCAGAAGTTTAAAAACAAAATCCAGTTTATTCCTGTGACATTCATGTTTTATGTGAAATTCAACCACACTGAGTTTGACCTCAGGAGCCTGCAAATGTCCAAACCAGGCTGGGAACGAACTAACTACACGCATCCTTAGAGTGTTTAGTCAGGACTGTACCAGCAGCCTTCTGTTGCTCTCAACATATCTGGTGAAGTGAGGTAACACCGACACGTTAAACGTTACTGTTGATGCATGGAATATTGACAACTGATGGCATTTTTATTTTTTTCACAGCTAAATTAAGATGTGGTCATTATACATTTGACTGTGGTTGAGGTCTGAACGTTGACTAGGCCTTAGTAACATCATCATGCATGTCTCAAAAAAGACTTTCTGCAAAGAACTATTCCAAACAAGTCGTACTTTAACAGACTGACTGTGGTCTGTAGACTTTGTTAGATTCTGATTTGTCCAACAGAACCAAGCAGAAGCTGAGGTGGTTCTGCCAGAATGCTCACAGTGGAATCTGTTCCAATGGTTTCAACTTTAACATCAATATGTGACAATTCCTTATTTCTCTAGAATGATAATGGAGTTTGGAAATGACTTTCTACACATTTAAGAACAGGTTCTGATCCATGGCAACAGTTGCTACTTCAGAGTCATTGCTGGTGTGCTAATACATTGTGCTAATACACACCTTGAAGGTCCTGAGTATCAAACGGAGTAAAGTTCTGCTTCCTTAATGTTCCCACCCACTGATGATCAGACAACCATTAACATCATGGCTGCTGCTCATGTGCTTAAACCCAGTGAGAAACTTTTTCCAACACAATGTTTATGCATTATAGTGACATTAGTGTCCACCTGACATGTGGACATTTAATACGTTTACATGACGAAGACCAGATCTCTGATTTATTTATATATTAACTGATGTTGATTGATAAAAAGTGTGTATTTTGTTCCCTTTAGATTGACACAGTAACTAGATAAGACCAGACTGGAAGACACAGAGGAAGCTAATAGCTAACATCCCAAGAGGTTTCAAAGTGCTTCATGAGTCTCTTAATCTTTTGTAAAAAACACAAACTCCTGGTTTCTATGGTTACTCATTTATACACCTTTCCATCCTGCCTTCAACGTCAGAATTCCAACAGGGAAAGACAAAGTTCACCGGACAGACCAGAGTTTTGTATCCATTATGGCTGCTCACCAGCGGCCATATTGGATAAACAAATGTAGTGAAAACTGCGGCTGATTTAATTATTAGCTCTTCTTATGGTTTAGTGTTATATTTTTTTATTTGTAAAATATATATTTTTAAAACATGTTCCTTTTGTGTTTGAACACTTAAAATGAAGGGACATATATTATGGACTTGTATTGCTAGTAGTAGTTAGCACCAAATGCTACATCCATTGCTTTTGCATCATAACCAGACAGCGTAATATGTGTTTTTTCTGAAATCATGCTTATTCTCTTTCATAAGACAACATTTTGAATCCACTTTGGATCTGGCAATGCATCAGTAGAACATGTCGTTTGTCTATTTTAGTGAACTTTTATTATTTATTAAATAAATATAGAAAGGGGATCAGAAATAATAAAAGTAAGGGGAGACCTGGGGCCTTGTTTAGTTCCCTGAGTTTACTTCCTGGACGTTTTCGGTTGACGAGGGCCACACGACATAGAATCTGTTTGTAACAAGAGGTCAGAACACAGATGGACCCTCTAACCTACAAAGTCATTATGTGGACTTTGAAATAAAGTTTCTTATTAGTGACATTAAGATGTTTGTGGAGAAGCGGTGTGCACGTAAAGGTGGTCAGTGCTGCTTTCCCCGAGCCCCCGTGGCTCAGCATGGCCTGACCCTGCATTTCAGGTTGGGCTACCTGAGTTTGGGCACCTTTGCGTCCTCCTCCATCTGATTGTCTGTGCATTTTGTTTCAACCTGTACAGTTCGCGAGGTGTGTGAGTGTGTGTTGGTGTGAGGTCCAGGTCTTTCTAACACTGTAGCAAGTCTATTGCTTTGATAAAAAGGCATCACTTCACAGAAATGAGAGAAAAAGTACAAAATAAAACCACAAGCTGTTTTCAGGTGGAGAGGGAAGCTTGGTGAAAGCCAGACAGACGAATGAAACTCTTTCCACCGGAATAAAAACCTGATCATCTCTGAACATCAACAAAAACACAACATGCTTACTAAAACAATGACATGAAAGTGAGATGTTTCTTTTTTTTCACAATCTGACCAGCCTCTTCGCTGGATGACGGCCAGCTGATGATATCAGGTTTGTTTTGGACAAGTTAACATTCATTCAGCCTTCAGACCCACCAGCTGGCAGAGTGGCAGGTCACTCTGACCACTGTGAGAGTCAGAATGTTTTCTGAGCATGACATTCAATCAGCCATAACATTATGACCACTGACTTGTTGGAGTGAACCACTGACGTCCTGTTCAGTCCCAACTTGTCATGTTTATCCAGAGACTTTTACTGAAAACTTTGCTGCACCCAAACTGATTAAACAAAACTGACTCAACTCGGCTGGACATGTCAAACATTTTGAAAGAAAGTGACGCAAAACATGTTTTTATTCTGAGAATAAATTTGTTCAATCAAGCCCCAATGTGAAAACTAGACATATTTTGTCTAATTTTGCTGTATTATTGATAATACAGCAAATTCAATACCATCCCTTTCCTATAGGAAAGACAATCGGCCTATTTAATTTGCTTTTAGTTTTTTTCCATGGAGTCAGAAGTATTTGTGAGACCCCTGGCTAACGTGTGAAGACCCCAAAGCATGAGGACGCTTCTGACATTCCCAGATATCTCTTAAGGGAATCCTGATGGGACTGTGGTTGTTTTTGACTCATAATGTAGACAATTTTAAACCCTAACATATTACTGCATATATAAGGATTTGCTTCCTCTATCACCATGGAGATTCATAATTGAAACGTTATACACATAAAGTCTCCCTGCTTTGCCTTTTTCATCTGCTCATTAGCAGAAACTCAGCCTGGTTCCTCAGCTGCAGCTCAAAGTGCTGATTCAGGTGGAAAGGTTCAGAACTCTGTTTGCTGGGCCCGGCGCCGGCTGCGCTCAGACCTCTCTGCTCAGTCATGTTCCTCTGTGTGCGTCAGCAGAATGGAAGAAGCCTGTTGGTCTGATGAACTAGATCTGGTTTTACATTATGTGGACGGCTGAGTGCTGCTAAACTGGACCAGAACCTGAAGCTTAAAGATGTACCTCTGACTGTCATGGTTGAGTCCAGACCTTCATAATAATAATAATAATAATAATAATAATAATAATAATAATAATAATAATAAACTGACCAACACTGAAAAAACACAATTTGCTTTAGATTCCAGTACTGAAATCTTGGCAAACTTGAAATTAGACAAAAATAACTTTCAAGTGACTTTTCTGCAAGTCGTAGCAGCTTGTTTTGGGTCAATAATTGTCAAAGTGTAAGTTCCACAAGTGGATTTTTTCACTTACATCAGGAAAATGTCTCAGGTGGCGCTATGAGGGGAGTTGGTCTGGAGACATAAAGCCTTTATCATGATAACACATTTTGCTAACTGATAAATTACCACAGAAATTATCATGATAAATGATAATGATAACTTTTATGAGACCATTTTTAAGTCATAATGGCATAACAACACTAAAGACCAATAAACTTTAATTAATTATGTAAAGAACACTTAATACTGGAACTGGAAGATATTTTAAATATGTGAGACAAGACAGACCAACCAAAAACGATAAATAAAACAAAAATGGAAACTACACACAACCAAACCATGAGAAAAATTGATTATTATGTCCCTGTAAACAAAACTGGCCTTCCAAAAATATGGAAATGATCAAGCTCAATTCAATTTTTCATGTGACTGATTGATTCAAATAAATAAATAAACAAACATTGCTTAGTTGTAAAGAAAATCTGCCAGTGGAACTACAACCTTTATATATATGTAAGAAACTCCTTTATCTTGCTAGGAAGTCACTTTTATGTTAGTTTTGTCTTATTTCAAGTGTGCCGTAGAGATATTTGAACTGAAAACAACACAAAACTACTTGGTAAGATTTGGTGTTTTTGCAGTGTTTTCCTCTCCCTCTTAGAGGTTCTGGCCCGGTTTCAGTCCAACTGAACATCTGATGATGTTAGAGATCATCTAGAGCGAAACGATGAGCCACTGTTGGTGGAGTCCCTGTTAACGGGGCGCAGCAGGTTTGGAAGGAACGGCGTGCTAACACAGTCATAATGTTATGGCTGATTGGTGGAGGTGACAGGCGGACTGTACATGATATTATGTTTGTGTTGTAGTGTACATCAGTGTCACTGAATGCCAAGCTGCGATTCAGACACATAAACAAGAATTCAGTTCATTTCATCATTATAGCACCATGACATCACTGCTTCAGCTTACAGTGTTGTGATTACAGAGAGCTGGAAATGAAGAGAAAACAATACTGACATGATTGGATGAGAGCGCTGATCACCAGGGCTGAGATCTCCACTGAAACATGACTCACTCTCTGTCCCCGTCACGTTTTACAAACTATTAAATATGATAATATTCACCATCTTTATATCTAAGAATTGATTTCAATGGTTCACACACTTTATTTTGGCACAAAATCAAATTCCCTATGATGAGAAGCGATTGTGGTTCTGGCCAGCAGTGAGGTTGTGTTTGTTAGTCCTGACCAGTCTGTGGGGATGAGGAGCAATTTAACTCTGCATCTATTGCTGCAGCTGCATTTACTGCTGCAGCTGCTGCTGCTTCTACTGCTGCATCTACTGCTGCATCTACTGCTGCAGCTGCAGCTGCTTCTACTGCTGCAGCTGCTGCTGCTGCGTTCCCTCAGCTGTCAGCTCAGTCTGAATCTCCCATTTGATCAGCTTGTTTTAATTTAGTCTGACTTCAGGGGCGATTCTAATATTTGCAACAAAATTTAAAAATTCTAATTTTGCATTTTTTGCTGTGGGGATCTGCTAAGAAGTTATGAGTACTCAGTATCTTCCCGGAAATAGAGCTAGCACCTTAGTTTGATTCATTTTCCCAGCTGTTATAGATTGTCACAGAGTGTTTTATGCTTCTAGTTAGAGTATTTCTGTGTTACAAAAATATAGCTCTGCAAAAATCTAACCAAAATGAAAAAACAATCATGCTTTATGCATTCTGTTCTAAATGATGTTGCACATTGTTTAGCGTTTCTCACTGCATGGAGCCTCATCTGAGAATACGGTGTGATATTCCTCCAGTAAGATCAGCCGGAGAAACATTTCAAGCTATTTATGATCAAAAAACAATTTTCATTTAAAACATTGTAGCAAAAAATATTTCCTACTGCTGCAAAAGTAATCTGGTATATTACGACAGTGTTGTTTGTTTTTATTTAGATTGTGACTTTAAATAAAAACTAGATGAAATGTATGAGTTGCTTGTTGCGCAGAACAGAACATATGGTCCTGCTTATTATAGAATAACAGCAGGAGCTGATTTAATGACTTCATGCATGTTTACCAGATACTTTATTGTGTTTCATCTGTTTTTCTAGTAAGAGTGAGAAAAGTGCAGCAGGCTTCTTTCAGCCAGCTGCCTAGCAGTGTGCAGCAGAACAGTGGGGGTTGTGCGGCACATTCAAAGCCGCGCAGCGGATGCCTGCTGCCAAAATTCAGATTTTTCCGAGAGTTCTGAACGCAGCTTCATTTGATATGAGCAGCTGGCTTTTGGAGTGAGTCAGGAGACGGTGTGATTCCTCAGGACAAAGTGAATGAACCAGAAACCAAAGGGAGAACCATCAGAGCCGCTCTGATTTTCTGCATCAGGTCAACTTTCACTGAGTTTCTGTAGAACATGAAGGAAAAAAAAAACAATAACTCCATAGTTTCTAACGTTCAACCAGCTGTTAATAAAATCACCGTTATGCCAACTGTACAATTATCAAGAAAGGAAAAAAACTAGAGTCAAATTGGAGGTGAGAGGTTATACGCACAAAAATAACGACAAACCAGGAAAAAAAAAAAAGGCTATTCACATGTACCCGCAATGTGAGGAATGGTTTCATCCAAAACTAGACCAGGGAGCTAGTCCTAAACTATGGAATGAAGTGACACTCAGTAGTGCTATCAGAGAGTTCGGGGAGACGGGCCTCCGGCTGGTAGCGCCCCCGAGACCACCAGGGCGCCCAGGCTTTGGACAACGCATGTACACACAGTCCAAACACACTCATACACTGCCGTCCGTTGGTCAGTCCTCGAAGACCTCCAGGAAGAGCGGAGGGAACAGCTCGGTGGGACACTCCACTTTCATGTGGAGGAAGCGGCTGGCGTGGCAGGCGCCGATCATGCGCAGGTCTGTCACCTTCATCAGCAGCTTGGGCCAGAAGTGCGCCACCTTGTGCTTGCGGTAGTTGATGTAATGTTCGAAGGCCAGCAAGAACTCTTCTTGGCAGCGCTCGATTCGCTCCATGCTGGTTAGACCTGGACGATCTGGACACACAACCACAGTTACTATGACAACCAGGAGGCAGCAGAGAATCCTAAATGAGTTTGCTGCAGTTAGAGGAGAAGCTAATTTTCTTTTTATGTGAACAGGAGGCAGATGTCATAAGTTTATGCTTCTTTCTGCTCCTTTTCAGTCATAATTTATTTCAGTTGTTACATGAATTGTTTATATTTATTATTGAGTGGATTAAGCAAAAACTGAAAGGAAAAATTAAATGAAAATAAAAGGTGATCATAAAGTAGCGGTGGGTGATACACACTGAAAGTTTTTTCACAATATTTTTTTGGTGATCTTGTGATAATTTTAAAAGTGACTTTGTGACTTTTTTTAGATAGCTGTATGGCTCAGCAATGATAGACCAACGAGCACACACACCGCTCCAGAAAACATTCCCATGGTAACCAGGTTGTCTAAGACACCAGTCACATAAAGAAGAGTGCTTTATGTCACTGAAATGCACACAGCAACGGCATTTATAGTCATATTTCCAAATTTATTTTTTGATACACCATTTTTGAACAAACAGTGAAGACAGATAGTAAAAATAAAAATCCTGACAGTTTTATGGGTTTTAAAATATGATTAATTAGAATTTATCATGACAATAAATGAAAATCTTATCAGGAAAATAAATTTAACACAATAAACAGCCACCCGCAGCAGAAAGTCACTTTTAAACTGGTATAAACATTAGCAGGATTTTGTTCATGTTCTGATGGCTGGATGAGGACGATGTTGTGGATTGTTAAACTGAACTCATTTATTCTCTTCACACACACTCTGTCTCACACACTCTGACCAGGTTTCTAATTTAACTTCCTGTTCCACGACGTCTCTTGAAAGCTGAGCCGGAGATGAAAGATGTGTGATGCTAAGCCTGCTCTGTAAACAGTTCATGTTAACTTGAATGACCAACATGGAATTCTTCTTTTGCACTTTGACCTCTCCTCGGGACATGATTTGATTTGTATTAAGAGTTTTGAGAAGGTAGTTGAAAATGTTATTTGCACATTTTCAAATATCATTGAAATGTGCGAATCCATTTGCAACATTTGCAACTTTGATTGCGACTTTCTGAAAAAGGTCATTTTATGCCAGGTCCTGTAGGGACTGATTAAAAGTTGTTTTCCTTAAGTCACATCAGAAATGAGAAGTTTTACACTAATGTACTGATTCCATGTTACAGTATTTTACTGCCATTGATTGCTTCTAATACTTGCTGCTGTCTTTATGTGGGATGTAATAAGCAACATTAAATGATAAGAAAAAATGTAAGCTGTGATGTGTTTCATATTAAAACTAGAAATGCTTCCAGTGAGCAGAACAGAAGGGCAGCTTGGCCCCGCCTCCGTTCTGCATGAGCAGTATTGATCTTCACTGAGGAGCACACAGACCCAAGCTAGCTGGACAAAGCTCCTCACATTGATTATGCTAATTAATTGATTGTTTAATATGGATTTCATGTCAAAGCCAAGTATTCACTCAATCTGTGCCGGCAACAGGAGATGGAGTATAGTCAGTGTTTGTGGACGGAGCACGCACCAAGCAATCTGCTAGTTTAACGTTTAACGATTAATATAAGAATATCTATAAAGTGGTCAAGAATAAAAGCAGGAGTGGAGCAGAACAGTGGGTCTTCATCCGGCTTACCAGATGACAGAAGGATTACAGCCTGTAGGAGAGCCACCTCAGAGTCGTCTAGGTTGAAGGAGGCCAACGACACGCCCAGATCAAAGATGGCGTCCGACACCACGCCCAGTCCTCCGTTTTTCAGCTGACCTCGAGTTACTGCCATTTCCCCATTGAGCGTGAGGGTTTCGCTGTCCGGGTCGTAGCGTACGGCCGCTCGCAGCGACATGATCTCCATGCAGCAACCCTTCAGCAGGATGATCTGGTCTTCACAAGGCAGCTGGGAACGTCGGGACACACACAGACCACGGAATGTTAATGTGCTGCTGACCGTCAGAGAGTAGAATCATACAGAGGCAGAAAAACTCAACACGGACCACAGAGAAATAACTCAACGCTAGCAATGCTAATGGTGGCGTGATGCTAACAACATTAGCATTAGTGTTATCTACCAAGCATGGAATAACTTAAGACAGCCAAAGACTAAAGTTTTATAATTTGCTTTATAATGCAAATTAAAATGATTATTAATACCAGTCGTCATATTAAATATATGATTTAATTTAAGCTTTCAAGATTACAAGATTTCTTTCCAACAACTTCAAATGTATTTACTTATTATTATGCCATATTATGTGTAGAATCCCTTTTATTCCTTGTTTATTCATATATTTTGAATTATTTCATTATCTTTAGAGAAAATTATATTATAAAAAAATCCTATTTGACAAGACAAAATATTTCTTCTTATTTTTTAAGAATTAATACAAACAGAATAATTTCAATAATTTAATGAATTTGTACAAATAGATAAATGCATTTTCCTTATTTAGACAGATTTTTTCAAACTGTAGCAAACTGTTGGTCTATTCCACTTGGTTAAACCTTTTCAGAATCTGTGTATAGTTTTGTGTCATAATTATAGAAACATAAATAATCCACCTTTTGGTGCTTACTTAGAAAAACCACAACAGATTTGCAGGTGAATCTAAAATAATATTCTTTAGTTACACAACTTTGACACTGAGAAAAGTGTCCAAAATATTTCCAGATTTTCTTGGTGCTCAAAACGTTTTGGATCAGTTTTTTGCCGGCAGCAGAGCTTTCGTCTCTGACACCTACCTCACAGAACATTGGCAGTTTTTTGGCAAAGTCCACCACTCGGGTTATGGCAGGGGTGATAATTTTTGTAAACTGACTGAAGGCTTCAATATCCACTTTGTTTTCCTCAGCTGCATTGACCATGGAGGCTTGACCACAATCCTCAGGCTAGAGAACAGAGAACAGGGAGAAGTACCCAGTTTACATATTTTATAATTTCTATCTTATTAAAATAACATTCATGTGTCGATGTTGGGAAACTAGCTTGGGGACCGGTTATGATTTTATTGGTTATAGCTGCAGGTTCTTACCTTAGTATCCTTCACCCCTGCTGCACTCTGGTCAGAAGTATAGAATAAATTACATGTTATTTCATTAAGAAGCATTGCTTCCTCGACCTGTTGGATGATCAACAGGAATCGTGAAGTTTCAATGAAGAACCCGTGTCAAGTCAACTAAGAAGAAAACAAGTTAAACTGAGGACAGATGAAAGGTGAGCAGACAGAAAACAGGTGCAGAGATGAAGGAGTTCCAGCTGAGTTTCTGTGGTGGGATTAAAACACGGAAGTTTCCTTTAAACAGCCGCATTCTAAATTTAACAAGCGTCACTAATATGACTGTTACTGGGCTAATTTTACACAAACATGGTTTTAACCGTGAGCGACATGAGAATATTCAGATAGGAATATTCAAATTGAGAACAAAAAACAACAGGGATGAATATGTAAATGCTGCAAAAACGGAGTTGGAATCCTGCCACAGAAACTCAAGATGAAATTCCCAGCAGACAGACTTAATATGAACAGAATTATTAGATTAAACAGAAAAAAAGCAAATCTGTTAAACAAACAAAACAACAAAAACAGCTCTGAAGCATAAAATCAGAAGCTGCTGAAGAGAGAGAGAAAAAACGACGACAACAAAAGAGATCTTTAAAAGTAAAATTGAGTGTTTAGTAGCAGCAGTTAAAGGTTGTTGCTTAGAGACAGAAAACATGACAAAAGTAAAATGTTCCATTTTAAATAAGCGCTGCTGCGTTCAGGAACACTGTTCTCCTTCGTCCAGCTAACTCTCCTCACCTCCTCTACAAGGAGATACAAAAACAACACATGGACATATTAACACAGGGAGCAGTGGAACAGTGGCTGTGGAGGCAGAGGGGGAACAGGGCTGTGATGGGGCCGGGGGCTCGGATGAGCAGAGTAAATCAATGCAATGACGGCTGTGGTGAGGAAGAGGAGGAGGGCGGGGGAGACGTCTCACCAGGAATTTCCTCTTCTGCTTCCAGTGGTTGCCCTGAGCGTTGGTGGACATGTGGGCCTCCGTCACCAGGCGGATGAGCTCCCACTCCTCCTGGGTAGGCTCCAGTCGGTCCCATGCCGTCTTCTGCAGCTCCTCCCTCCGTCGCCGCTCCCGGTTCTCCTCGATCAGCTTCCGCTTGGCCAGCCTCTTGCTGTCGTCCAGAACCACTGGAGCCGAGCGCAGCGGCGGAGAGCGGGAATGATGAGAGCAGACAGGAAGAGGAAGAGGAGGAGGGGGGGCAAAGGCGGTGACTCAGCTGGCTACAAATCAGCACACAACCTAAAGCTTACACACACACTGCATTCACAACCAGCAAACATTTTATTGTTACAGACGAATTATGAGACTTATTGGTTTGTCTCTGAAATGAATAAATATTATGGACAGACATAATTTAAGATGAATTTTCTTTCTTTGTTTTTGATCAAATGAACAGCAGAGAACTGGAAAAACAATTTCATGAAGATTTTTTTCTTTTTACTAATAATAATAAATAATTTTATTTTTTTCAGTTTTTCTTACTGCATAGATTATAAGGTTTCATGTTGAGGGTGGTGTTTGTTAGTTACATTACATTAGTTGTGAATTAGAGCTCTGTAATTTTTAGTTCTTTTTTTATTAAGCTAATCAGTGATATACAATAAATAATCAGTATTTTTGAATATTTCTTCTAAAATATTTTGTGAAAAAGTTTTTATTTCGGAATTTATTCTAATCCTAAATATCATGTTTCATTTGCTATAAGCAGACATTTTTATATTTAAATTAAATATTTCACAGAAATAACTATATTTCAATGGCTGGTATGAATAAAGTGGACGTACTAGTTTAAATATTATTTCTTAAAAGTTTTTTTTTTTGCATTCAGGAGGAAAATATTCCCCATGCTGAATAGCTTTGTTTTTTTTTTGGTATGGAAAATGCATGAAGAATACCAAGTGTTGAATGCAGTTTTGGTTTATATTGAATAAACAATAACATTATGGTGCAGTGAAACATCTTTTTATTAAAAACATCCAGTGTGTGTGAATGACGTCAACGTCCAGTTTGTGCAGATTATTTGAAACAAAGGTTTTAGTGTACAGATTATCAGACATGCCCCGGGTTTTAAAAGGATTTAAGATGAATAGGTGAAGAAACTATTAACACACACACACGCACACCCCCCCACACACACATTAAGACAAACAAAAACAATAGGAGTTAGTGTACTCACAGTCTGTTGCCATGCCTACAGCTATGCACTTCTTGAAGCGACATTCTTGGCACTGGTTCCTGGTCACCTTGTCGATGACACACTTCCCCTCGTACTTGCAGGCGTAGGTCGGGTTCAGGTTCTTCTGAATGGTTCTCCTGAAGAACCCCTGCAGAGGAAGCGGCTGCATGATCAGGGCTGATCAGCGATAGCTACGGGCTGCGTAACACAACCAGAAGGCCCGTCACGATACCTTGCAGCCTTCGCATGTGATGCAGCGGTAGTGGTAACCTGTGGCTTTGTCCCCGCACACTACACACAGCTCATCCTTGTCCAGGTAGCTCGGTATGTAACCTGCAGGCAGAAACACAGAACAGGGACACACTTTATTGTGGTTGTATTTAAAGCACAGAATATCTAACAGCTACTCATGAAACTACTGTTTTTCAGATCCAGTGGAACCGATTTGCTGCTGAGCACAGCAAGGGATGCTAAAGAACTGCTGGCATGTTTTAAACATCTACATTTACTCACTTACAGCAGTTCTTCATCAAGAATGCAGAATTATATGCTTAGAAAATTTGATAAGGGCAGTAAAATCTTGAAATGCAAAAGTTTCTCTATTCTTAAGCAGAATTCAGACTGGTGTAGAAATCTGGTTTTTGTTTCAGGTTTTAACTTGAATGATTTTTCTTTTGTCTGATTTATAATTACAAAAGTGAAAGAAATGTAAAGACATCAAGATGAAACTACTTTAAATCACACACACGCCCACACACACACAGAAACACACACACACTATTGTCAGTTTCTACCATGTGTGAGTAACATGTCATGTGAAATGTGTTGTTATGTAGAATCCCAGCCCCAGATTAGTTTTTTTCCTTCCAAAGTAATCTTCCAGCTAACTTCGTTAACATCTCGCTCTGGTCCTAATGAGATCAGAGCTTGGAGCTGGTCAGTCCTCAGGATCGGAGGTGCACAAACTGATCAATATCTATTTAGGGCTTTATTAAAAGACAAAAAAAAGAAATAATGAATCGATCATCAGCCTTCTGTTGCCTCGGCATCAATCAATACAGAACCTAAACTCGCCTCAGTCAAACCCTCTGGAGCCGCCTTCCACCGCAGGATGCCAGGAGTTGTGGCTTCATGCTGATCACACTTAATTTAAAAAAGCCGCACAGCATCGATTCATAAATCACTAGAGTCATCACTAATCATCACGTAGATCTAATCAAATTAGCCGGTTTAATTGATGCAACGTATGGATTTGGACATGCAGTAGTTGACTCCACTCATACAAATCATTTTGACCCGGAGGTCCAGATGCCATACCTTTTCTGTGGGCCCCTTGCATCCACTGCAGATGTGAATAATCAGGTTTGATCTCAGGAAAATACTCAGGCTGATGGTGGAAGTGGCTGAGAGGGACCTCCATGTTGCAGAATTCATTCTTAAAGGAGGAAGGGCCGGCGGCGTAGGAGCAGGAGTAGTGCTGGCTGGGGGGCCAGGCCTGCTCCATGCAGGGCGGGTGATGCAGGGGCTGGGGCTCGTAGTGTCCATACCCGGCCCCCTCCCCGGGGTACATGCAATGCTCCCCGCCACCCTGAACGGTGTAGCCCCCGACCCCAGCGTGGGGCATCTCGTACATGTCCGGTATGCAGTAGTTCATCATGAAGAGCCACAGAGCAGCATAAACTAACCTCAGATCTCTTCTTTGGAGTTAAAAACCAGGCAGGATCAACCAATCAGGCTAAATAAATGAATTATCCATCCTCAACCTCCAAAAAAAACAAAAAAAAAAAACCCAAAAAAACCCCAACTTCATCAAGTTGCACCAAAGAAGAACAAACATTTGATCCAGCAAATCCACGGAGCGCAGACTACACCTAGCAACTGCCCCACCCGCCACCACCCGGCCGAATTGGGAAGCAGAGATTTATGACGACGTAGGGCACTAATCTCACACTCCGCAAATCCTTGATGTGCCACTTCCACTGGCAATGTCACAGATTAGGATCTTTGTGTGCCGCACCTACAGTAAGCACTGAGCCAGAAGATCCAGGGTGGAAAGCAGCTCCAGACACACACAAGGTGATGTGATGAAGAGGAAGAAGCATCTTCATCCAAACAGCTATTCCAGCTGAAACATGACTTTACAGACCTCACACTTCTATTACCTCCAAGACTCCCCAACTCCATCACTGTGGTCCTAACAGCTTGGCTTTTAGATATATTTATTGAGAAAGCACAACCAATTAAACTGTACAATCAGCGAACAACAACATTTTATTTTTGATTGAAAAACAAGCTACAAAAATAAACTCACCTGCTCTGTCCATGCAACCATACATACAGTAAAAATTATACTTAGCATTTCACTTGACACAGAGATTTAGAAGGTCAAATTATGAGAAAAAATGATTATAATAAAATCATTAAAAGATTTGAAACAAGGCAGCTAATTTTGATCACTTTCATGGGACAATATCTATCTATACTTTTTATTGTCTATTACTAATTAGGAGCACATGAGTAACATGATGAGGTCATGGTCCATTTCAGATAATATGCTTAGTCTGAACTCAGCCATATTGATCAGGCTCCCTTGCTCAATAATGAGGGGATAAGCTTTAATACGATCAAGTCTTTTTATTGAGATTCTGAGGCAGAAACATGAGGTTGCAGGAAGCAGAACACACTGAGCAACACACACTGATCTATTATATTTACTTCATCTATTTCAGCACCTGATGTTCAGATGACTGAAATAACCTCAGTGATTCCAAACCTGAGCACAAGAAAACATTCGAGCGAAGAATGACAACCAGAACCAGACTGGGACTCCCAGTCTGGATCCTCCAGCAGTTGCTGGTTCTGATGAAGCAGTTGAGATGCGTTCAGGTACCCTCCTGTATCAGACAGAGGTGGAGTGAGCTGACTGTATACGGGCAGAAAGCGTTCCCCATGCAGACTGCTGTTTCATGATGACCACAGTAGCAAAAACATTTTCTCATAAAAATCACACAATGTTCTGTGAAGAGGATTTTAGCACAATGAGTCTGTGAGGTTTGGACTGTTTCTAAACGCAGCAGTTATGTGACAAACTTTATGAAATGTACCTTTAGATCACTGCTAATAGAGACTTATTTAGTTGTTCCTAACTCAGACAGGTAACAGCACATTAAACATGAACCTGCTCCAGTTTGTGAAAATGTGCTCTGATTCCTAAAGTTTGAAATAGTTACTGTTCCAAACCCGCTGGCTTTTCCTCTGCCTCTGACAGAAGGACACAACGCTTCCTCTCTTTAACTAATGATTCTCTGTGTTTTCTTTTTCTTACCACTCTTATTAAGCTAGCACTGTTTTAAAACTACAGGTGGGAGACTGTTAGCAGCTGGTTACATCCAGAGTACCTGAGCAGGTAGCCCAACTATCCAGGAAATACTAGCTGTGCTCCTACTACTGAAAGGTCAAATATTATAACAACCACAATTACTCAGAGACTGCTGCTAGATTTAGTGTTTCTTTTATATTTCTTTGCTGAAGAAGAAATGTCAAAATCAACATGAAACAAAATTTTATTGGAAGTTTTGTTATCAATATGGTAAATACATTTCTGCAGCAGTGATAATAACGACATCTGCTTCCTTTTCCACATAAATATTGGACAATGATGATATTTTCCTTCAGGTTTTCCCGCTCAGAGGTTCTCCCTCCAGCTGTTGTCCAGCAATAACAATTTTTAAAGCAACCTGGAGATGAAGCTCTGATAAGAAAACTATTTATTTTAGTTCAGTTAAATAAAGATCTCAATTCTTTTTGCTGGTTAGAGATAAGACAATTTAGTTTGAAGAAGCAAGCCCCCTGTATTTTGGTGTTTCTTAGAGAATCAAGGGAAATAATAACAAAACAAACGATATTTATTAGAGGAATACAATATAAACACCATTTATAGTCCCATTCAGCTGAAATTCAGGTTGATTATTGATTAAAGTTTAAGATTAAGACCAGATTGTTGTGTGCTGCAGATTTTTGCCCAGGTCCCTCTTGAAAACGAGACCTAGGCCTCACTGTGGTTTCATCTGGTAAAATGAAGAAAATAACAAAAACTGACCAACACAGCCACTCAGTGTTAACCTGGGAATCTGAGGCAGGACTACCTAAAAACTGTTTCATGTACAGAACAGCACAGATCTCTGTAAACTTGCCACATGTAACAAGAAAAGCACTAATAATTTTTGCTCCAATAAACAAACCCTAACAATTATACTTTGAGACACACTTTAATTCCCAGCTAGATCATGATCAGCACAGGCGCTGATAATCCAGTAATGCAGCTTAAACCTTGAGACAAAAAGCCTGACAAAGTGATTATGGGTCCACATATAATATGACACTTAAAGAGTCTTAAATACGTTGACTTGTGTTGAAGCAACAAGCAGCAGTGCAGAGTGGTGGCTTTTTAATCTCATTAGCTGTGGAGTACAAAAGGACTTGCATTATTAGGATGCATTGTTGTTTGGCAGTTTACGCATATGCTGCATCATTAAGCCTCACACGAGCCTGACGTTAGCGATGTGTGATGGTTTACCAGCTTCAAACCGTCATGAGCTGTTAAATAGTTTACACAGTAAGCAGCGGCTGTGTTACAGCAGTGAGCTCAGAGTCCTTTAATTAGTCGACTCAGAAAAATGTAAATTAATGTAGTTAGATGAGTAGCAACTATTCCATTCTAGCAGCTAAGTGGATTCATGGCAAACAGATTGTTTCATTCAAAAATACTTTATTGATCAAAAAAAAAGAAAATGAAATGTTGTAACTCATTGATTCAAAATTCTTCATTTGTTATGAGGGACATAATTTTCACAAAGTAATACACAAAATGTTAATAATTCAATGCAACTCATGTTCAGTCCTCACCTGCAGTGTCTACAACAACATTCAACAACTTTGGCTAGGACCTTTTAGCAGAAGCTGTTACCTACTTAGAAGCAATGCTACTACTGAACTGAACTCCTACATTAGATGTTACTAATTTAACCATTTTATTGCTTCTAGAAGTCAATCATGAGCAACAACAAAAAAATGCAAATCTTGTGATGTAACTAAATTCTACAAAACAATTACAATTAAATAAAAACGTGTAAAATAAAATAAGTAACTGCATAAATATTCCCTCCTTCCAGTCAGTATTTAGTATTTGCCCCTCTGGCTCAGACCCAGCAGGGAGTCTGTGTGGATTGCTCTCAGTCACTCTGCTCATCTGGACGCTGCACTTTTCCTAAATTCTTCCTGCTGAACTCTTCCAGCTCTGTCAGGTCAACTGTAAACAGGTCTGGACTTTGACTGGGCCACTCCAGAACCTCCCCCTTGATGTCCATCTCTGTGTATGTTTAGCTGGATGCTTGCTGGATGATAAATGTTCTCTGAAGCCGTATCTCTGGCAGACGGAAACTATCTGTCCTCCAGGATGTCTCTACATTTCCCTCAGTTGGTCTCCATTCCACTCATTGTGTGGCTGGACCTCTGCTAGGTTAAGTCAATCACTTTAAAGGGGGTGAATATTCATGCAATCACTTTTTTTATATTAACTTTATTTGTCATTATTTTGTAGAAATCAGTTTTCACTGTAACAGAATTTTTTTTTGTCAAAAAAGCCAAATTTAGTTGATTATGATTAATTTGTTAAAACAATAAAACGGGTAAAACATGGCAGGGTTGAATACTGTGTGTTGGCACTATTTATGAATTTATGTTTTGAGATTTTTTTTCCAGGTAAAACATGAACGTTTATCAGGATGAAATAAAGCTGGAGAAATCAAATTTTAAGGTGAGTTGTATTTTAAAATCAATATGCCTTAGCTAGAACTATAATGCAGGACACAAACAAAATAATCAACAGAATGGTTCTGTATCACCAACACAAGGAAGAGTAAAAATGATCTGATCTCTTTGTTCTTGACAATAATTGATCCTTTTGTCTGAAAAGTTTTCTTTTAGCTGAACAGCTCACAGTCTCCAAACAGAATGGTTTGGATCAGTAAACCAATGCAACTGAAGCCGGCTTAAAGAACCTTTGTGGTCAAACAGCTGCTCTATGAGACTTCATCTCTACTGGAGCAGCAGCTATGGCACATTTTTAGAGTTGTATTTGAAACATAATCAATTATGAATTTAATATATGAACTTATACAGCTTTATCCTATCATTTTTGACCACTCAAAGCACTTCACACTAGAGTCATTCACCCATTAGCTCTCACAAACACAGATCAGTAGGCAATTTGGGTTAAGTGCCTTGCCCAAGGGCACATCGACATGGGGCAGGAGGAAGTTGGAATTGAACCTACAACCTTCCGATCATAAGACAACTACTCTTCCCACAGAGCCACAGTCGCCCTCTATGATGTAAAGCACTTTGAAATGCCTGCTGCTCAAATGTGCTATACAAATAAAATTTGATTGATTGATTTTAATACATCATGCTGAGACACACAAAAGCAACAAGCCACAGATAGATAGTGCAGCTCCCCCGTCGCTTATCCATCCCCTCCATGTTCCACTTTGTACTGATAGACAAACTATCTGTACCCTTTGAAAACTAATTTATTTTGGCTGATATTTTAGCATTTTGATGAATTATGGACACATTCATAGGAAAGCAAAAATGTGGATCACACTGCAGTAGAAGGCTGATCATGAAAAAATAAATCTGACAAAGCATGCGATGGTGAAGGAGTCGACTGACCACGATGCTGTTCCCAATGATTTTGATTTTAGACAGCCTGCTGGAACTCTGATGTTTTTCATGTTAGTGCCTGCACATTAACATCAAAATCACTGAATTAAAAATATTGCAACACAACACAGAACAGTAGTCTTCACTCAGTCACAGTCCTCGTCGCTTGAATAGAATATCTGGTAGGGAATTAAGTTTCAGATGCAATGTGTTCATGTTCTGTGTTCCGGTTCGGACATTCAGAACGACTTCCTGTCCTTTACAGCCACAACTGATGTACTGTGGAACTTTGTGACCAACACCAGGAAGCTCAGTGTGAGGAAAATCATAATTCATACTGGCATCACAGCTGCTCTAGTGCTTTTAGCTGCTCAACAATCCATAGTTGTTCTCTGCCTTCATTTACATCTGCCTCTGACTACAAGACAGAGACAAGTCTGGCCTGCAGACACATCACTGATGGGACAAAAATACTTCCATGGAGTCAGAGAACATTATCTGCTTTAAAAACCAGAGGACATGTCCACCATGTCCATCTGACATGGACATTTCCTATACATTTACAAGAGCTAACTTGTGTGTCTTTGCCTCTAAGCTTATGTTTGGCTCACTCAAAATGTTCTACTTGTTTAAATTCTAAAAAGCTGCTCATTTAATGACAAAGTTACATAAAAGATCAGCTGATTTAACACATTTAATCTTTTTATTTTTAAAACACCCACCAATCTGAAAACATGTTATGTATTAGTGTTACTGCAGTTTTCAGTCATGTATGTTGAGCTGTTTGACATATGATGATCCAGATTCTAATGATATAGAGATGTATCTAAAAAAAAAAAAACTAAACAAACACAGACAGTAGTGCTTTTATAGAAATCATAGTAGAATTCAATATTGAAATATTATCATTTCAATATTAACTACAAACTCACTCAAGGTGAGAAAAATCTTGAATTTATTAAAGAATATTAATTGGAGTTAATTGGAGTCGTTGTATATCATTACTTGGTTAATCTCACAGTAATATCGTCCTTGTGGACGTCTAGACAAAGCCTTAAAATAACCTAAATGACATTCATGGCAAATGAATGTTTTAATGTAAGTAAGGCGTCAACATGAATATGTTAGAGAGGCTTAGCGTGGGGTTAAGGCTGGGCTAATTCAACAAGTGTCACTGTGTCACATTTGGATTCAATCAACATGCAACAGCTTTTCAGAGAAGGGTCCTATGAGGCAAATCTGCTTGCAAAGAGGGCTTGATACCAGTTTAACTTTTTGATGAGGTGATGTCCTTGACTGGGCTTAATCTTGTTTGCAGTTTCCTTAACAACTGTCGGCAAACTGTTAAGCATCCATCAGACAGTTTAGGGCAAGTCAATACTGAAACAATCTGTTGTCTGATCTGTCTGCACCTTCCGGTGGGTCTCAGGTCCGCCTACGCTCAAACTATTCCCCTTATGTTTTTATTTAGCTGAATGTTTGTCAGACTGATGATAATATCGTGTATAGCTGCAGAAAAAAAAATCTTATTAGTAATTTTAACATACGGTTCAGCTGATCTTTTATGTAACTTAGTCATTAAAAGCTGTTGAACAACTGGTAATGTATGTATAAAATCAGAACTTATTCAGAGCATCTGCATGTAAATAAACGTAGTTTTTTATATACTTGCCGAGCTATAAAAGAATTTAATTAATTTGATTATATTGAGATTTTTTTCATCAGATACATTCTAATTCAAGGGAGGCTCTTGATTTTTTAAATTAATCTTAAAATGTAATTTTATCATAGCAAAAGTTATAAAAAAAATGTTCAGAAATGCATAGCACCTTCTGAAGCATAGCTGCCAGTTTTAAACAAATGAAGGTAAAATGTGATGGACTCACCTTACCGGTCAGAGAAATCTGCATCACTTCGTTCTTCTGAACATGCTCTAATGAAAAAGAGCTGGAAATCTGTTTCCACAGGTAGAATGCATGTTACGCTGCATTCTACCAGAGTAAACACCTGGAGAACCGTCTCGCGGCAGATTCCAAGTATTCTTGCCACACAGGTGGATGAAGCGCCATGGCCTCTCTGTTCCAGCTAACAACACACTCGCTCCTTCATGCCTCTGTTTCCTCATCATTTTTCGCCGCCGTGCCGACGGGATCATAGTTTCCCGGTCAGAGGCGCCTAGCTGCAGTGGCTCAGCAAAGGGCTTTTACACAAATATATTCCCTCCCTGATTGATCACTTTGCGACTCAGGGGTTCAAAGCCGGTCATGAACAATATTTGGATGTCAGGCATCTCTTCCACCCAGGGGCCCTCAATTAACACGACGCCCCGTGCCAGATGTCCCCGGCTACTCCGTGTTACCTGAGGAGGCCACATTAGATGAACCTTTCCCAGTGAAGTTCAGGGTAAGCTCAGGGGAGCAACAGAAGGCTCCCAGGTTGAAAGTTGAAGTTGGAGCGGATTATCCGCAATGTCCCCATGGCTCTCTTTCATACTACTCTAGTGTTTTTGTTTCAGAGCGGTCATCAGCGGCTCTGTTTTACCGAGGGGCTGAGAAAAATACCGCTGACCTCCAAACATGCGACTGCTACACGACGGCTTTTTCTATTCCTTTCACAAAACAGCCAACTTTTGGTAAAGAGTCAGAAAACACACTGTTAAAAAGTGTGTTCAACTTTTAAGGTCAAGTGATGCCGGCTCATTATGCAACTCTCTGCAGCTTGTCTTAACATCTCAGTGACTGCAACAAAAACCAAAAGTACGAAGCACTGCTATGGCAGATAACAGGCATTTATTGTTACTGAATACATTATGCATATATTTCTCAACTCTTTTGACACCTTGATTAAAACTACCACACCACTAACTTCACCAGATAAACTTCCCATAATCCTGTGCTGCATTGCTATCACTGTCATATGACCAAACAAGCATCACATGATCAACCTCCTCCTCTCCTCCTCCAGA
Source organism: Girardinus metallicus (assembly GCA_903067095.1). Classification (NCBI taxonomy): domain Eukaryota; kingdom Metazoa; phylum Chordata; class Actinopteri; order Cyprinodontiformes; family Poeciliidae; genus Girardinus; species Girardinus metallicus. The sequence goes on along the minus strand of CAEGAE010052767.1, from coordinate 3,100 downwards.
AACAAAAATATTGATTGTTAATATCAGTTTTACATATATATATGTTAGAAAATGACTAATATCGACCAATACAGATGTTAGTGCTGATTCATGATGGATCCCTATCATGTTGTGTTCTACTGGTCACTCAGAGTGGAGAAAAATTTTAAGCATGTCACCAAACATAAAGTCATTATATCTTACATACAAACTGCAATTAAAAGACAGGTTTATCCTAATTTTTTAAATCTCAATTCCAACCTTTGTTTCATACATGCAAACATTTTCTCCTATAAAACTATGACTGTGTCTAACTGTGTGTTTTTCCAATAGTTTTTTTTTATCTTACTTCCAGGACTGAACGCAGCACAACCAGGACACCAACTCTTCTTCTGCTGAGGGACTAGATTTAAAAATATACAGTCAAACTGGGGTTTACAGGAAGAAATGTGTTTGGGTCAGCAAATTAACTTAAAGCTTCATAAATTACAATCAAATTCAAACATTTCTAAGTTGTCAAATACCCATTGGAACCCTAATGCAATAGACAATTGACAAGAAAGTCATGTGCTCCATCTGCCACCTGTAGGCTCTGCATTAATACTGAACATGGAAGTCTGGCCCGCTGCTGAAATGTTCACACCGTGTCAGAACCACAGAGTTAACAAACTGTAAGTGCTTCCAGAGTTTCTCTTTAATTTTATTTTTAGAAAATAATAAAACTGTAACACATACTTGTCAAATACGACATAACAACAGCCATTAAAATTTTAGTCCTCCTGTTTGAACTAAATTCTGAGAATATTATGATTGGATACATATAATTATTGTACTGGATTTCCACACATATGCACCATTTATTTATTCTAACATTGTAATTCAGTTCAGTTCAGCTTAAGTTTGTTTATTAGTTCATGTGCTTATTTCAAACATATTTACATTCACAATTCAGATACCATGATATATACTTAGATATATCATGGTAGATAACTATTTGTTTGAAAAGGAAGCAGACCTCTTTCTTTTATGTATATTATTTTTACACATTATGTACTTAAAGCAAAGAAAGAAAAATTAATGAAAAACAATAAAAACCAACAAAACAAAATAAAAATAAAAAACACCTAGCTATTTATTCTAAGAATGTAATTCAATTCAATTTAGTGTTTTCAGGTAATGGCAATTCACAACACATATCATCTCAAGGCATTTAAAAAAAGTTAATCAGCTATGCAATCAGGAAATTCATCATCAGTGCATCAAGTTCAGTTCATTATTCAAACTGGTTAAAAAGTTTCAAAGCAAACCCAGCAATCACTCGCAGCGACAATTGTTCACATTGCATTGATGACTTTACAGCAATCCCTTTGACTGAGCATGCATGTAGCGACAGTGGAGAAGAAAAACTCCCCTTTAATAGGAAGAACCCTCCAGCAGAACTGTTATTATTAATTTATTACTATGTACACCTGCATTTAAAGCTACTCAGCAACACAAAAACCAAAATATTGTACTACATATCAGTACACAACAGACGTCTGAACAGCCTTATCGTGACTGATATCTCATGACCATTCAGTGTAATTTGACTGGATCATGCGTGAAAAACAGGAAGTACTGCTGAAGCGGAGTTTCAGTGTGTGGGTGCTCTGGCTTCTCAAAGCTCATATTGGTTACAGCAGAGGAGCCAGGTTCTGGTTCTGGTTCTGCAGGTGGTTTCTTCCTGTTAAGTGGGAGTTTCTCCTCTCTACTGTCGCTACATGCGTGATCAGTATGAGGGATTGTTGCAAAGTCAGTGACTCGATGTAATCTGTCAGGTTTCCTTTCCTCCAATTTAAATAAGAAACTGAACTTGACGTATTGTTTGATTATATATTATATAAGGTTATATATATTTCTGCATACAAACTGCATGTTTAACTTGTGAAGTGCTTTGAGAGAACATCTGTTGTAAATGTCAGAACAAACATATTTAACTGGTTAAATTTAAATCAAAATGGCTTACTCTCCACTAACTAGTCCAATATTTCTGATGGAAACATTTTATTAAATATCAGTAAAACAGATTTTAAAAAATCCAGCTATAGCCAGAAACATAGAAGTTCAGAACCAGACATCTTGTCTAATCTGTAAGTTTGTCCTTCAGCTTCTGATTTGGGGAGTTTAGTCATTTTGATTTCAGCAGTGTACGTATTCTCAGTTGTAAACCAGATGAGTGGGGTGTTAAGCTATTTCCAGTTCAGCCATTTCCCCTCCCTCACAGAAGCTGCTATCCTCCTGGGTCTGACTAAACAGACTGAACTGATCCAACACATTCTGGTGTTTGGAGAGTTTTTACTTCGTAGTTTCAGTGCTGTGTAGGAAGTGACTATGGAAGCATGTTGACTATATACAAATCAGAATCTATTAATTCAAAAATAAACTACAGACTCGGCTAACAAGTCAGAACACTACACTAGTTTCTCTTATTTACTTTCTTTCTCCAACTACACAATTATTTAAGCCAATTACTAAATATATTTGATGTCAGAATAATCTACATTAAATAAGAAAACGTCTCTTTGGGATCATTTCATACATGATTTCATTTCTTTTTACTTTCCTTCCTGCTGTAAACCACTGCATCACTTTTTCTTTCTTTGGACTTCACTGATAAAGTGAATTACAGTACCTATAAAAAGTATTCACATCCTTGGATGTTTTAGCCTTTTACAATTCAGGCATGAGCAATAAAATGTGACTTTTTTTATTAAAAATGAAAGACAAAGCATTTAGCAGAAAAACAGTTTTCAAAGTGAAAACTTAATGATAATGAATTAAAAATACTGACCATATAATAAGTGTAAATTAGCATAAATATTCCCTCCTTCCAGTCAGTATTTAGTATTTGCCCCTCTGGCTCAGACCCAGCAGCGAGTCTGTGTGGATTGCTCTCAGTCATTCTGCTCATCTGGATGCTGCACTTTTCCTAAATTCTTCCTGCTGAACTCCTCCAGCTCTGTCAGGTCAGCTGTGAACAGGTCTGGACTTTAACTAGGCCACTCCAGAACCTCCCCCTTGTTGTTTTCAGACCGTCTCTGTATGTTTAGCTAGCAGCTTCGGGTCGTCGTCCTGCTGGATG